>DWQK01000654.1:0-19324 GCA_018231225.1 Noctuana stator
TCAGACACAAAAAGAATTTTTCAAATCCGACTTGTAGTTCCAGAGATAAGCGCGTTCAAACAAACAAACAAACAAACAAACTCTTCAGCTTTATATATTAGTATAGATTATAAAAAAAAGATAATCAATTGGTTGCCTTTAAACAACAAGATGCCTATATATTACTTGTTTTAAGATCCACAAAAATATAAATCAACTAAACCGTACGATTCGACTAAACTTCAACAACTTAACCGCAGATGCGTGCCCTTTCACAGGATTCCATAAACACGAGCAATAACTGAAGCAGCATATTCGAAAGAGAGCGTTTCCCATAAATGCGGCTCTTTTAAATTTTCAAGCTTCCATTAAGATAACTTTCGAACAATTGTGTTGAAAAAAAAAAGAGATTTAATTTATAAAAATGGCCGACAAAATGTGTGCAATTCAAACACCGTTCCCGCACGACCACGGTACGTTTGTGTGTACATATGCTAATAGGTGACAACCCTGTGAATGGAATTGTCGTGTTAGGGCTGTCATTACGTTATTCAACGCGGTTAGAGGTGAAAGCGTTATTTTTGTTCCATTTGAATATGCGTTACGTAACTTTTTAAATTAGACGTCACTTTTCCGTGTTCTTTTTTTAATTGCTGCGGTTGGGGTCTTCACGCATTGTTGTTTGTTTGTTATTCAATTTACCTTCTGAATAGCTGGTACACATTTTTTAATTTTTTTGCATACCTATATCCTTTTATTTTTCAGACTGTGTCAATATTTGCTAGTACTATCTACAGCAAACAGAATGATTTCGTATATAATTAAGTAAACTGTTGTCTGCTTTAGAACTTAGCTAAGTTGTTTTTTTTTCAGAGCTCTTAGAAGAACGGTAAGTAAAATGGTAACGAAGCAAGCAAGCCAAATGATGGTGACACCAGCAGAGTCGCTAATACGTTACCTAAATCCGATGTACCATATTATTTAACGTTCATCAAGTGTATACAAATACCTTATGATGAATAAAAATTTTGAGTTTCAGTTTAAAACAACATTATATCTAAATGTAAAAACTAAAAGCACGACCCGAACACAGGACCGTCTTCAAATCTTTACGCGGATATAAAAGTTGTTCAGTTTTTATTTACGTGAAGGCATTTGTGTTGTAAATGGGCTCTTAAAATGCAAACTCAATTCGCGGGGCACTCGCGTAGAAGCCTCCTTACACGGAGGTAACAAATAAAATATTGCCTTCGAACTTAGCTCGCTTGCTTTCACGGTCTGTTTTGCGTTTGTACAATGAAAACTTAAGCACTGCAAGTGTTGTTAATTTGTTGCTTAAAGACCCACAACTGAGCTTCAAATACAAGGTTAGTTGTAGGTGTTTCGGTTTGTTTATGAAGCGCACACAGCTCCAATGGTAGTGTGCATTCCAAGCGACCTCAAAAGCTACCACAGTCGCTCGCGGTCGGTACTCGAATGGGTGACTGCTAGTGGCAAATTTTATGCGCATTTCCGTACTCTGAGAGCACTTTAATTCGTCGGCCCTATTGTTAGTCGTTAAACATGGTCGTAGACTCTTTCAGAGCGTTGGAAACTTAGTAGTTCCAACGACAATCCTACACGTGTCTGTAGATACTCACAAGGCTTTAGGCTTCTTTTAACGCTTCACTCTCAGCCTCGCACTAGGATTCCCTATGTTATGGGTGCACTGGACACACACAAAGACAACTAATTAAAGAAAAACCCAGACCGAAAACAGATATTCAAATTCATCGAACGCGAGACCCTTCAAATGGTAGACTGGCGTGATAACCACTACACCACGCGGGTCATAATGTTAGTTAAGATTAAGTAATGTTAAGAAGGTCAGTTCAAGTAGTTGCTCGTAAGAAAACATGCGAAAAAATTACTCTCAACGGACGAGTTGCAGAATCGCTGCTCAGTGCTCAGTTCCCCCGATTCTCCAGTTTCCATTCTGCTTGTATGACTATATATCTTGTTATCGGGTAATATATGCGATCCTGGCTGCAAACTTAGCTTTATTTATTGGTCACAGCGAGCCACTTGTCTTACTGTCGACGAAAAAGCTAAAACGCGTTCGTTTTTTGCTTTTTTTATTTAAAATTGCCGCAAAGAAAACTTCGTGAAACAACGTTTCTGGATGACGTGACATCTCGACACTTGGACTGTTTTTTTGGTATTTCTTGCTTGTAAGATGTGCAAGCTAAGATCACTAGAAATCACCATATAATTTGTGTAGGGGAGATAATCCATGTCTTCAAATGGAAGTCTGGTGTTCATCTAAAGATTTCGTTAACGACACTTATTATATCCATAACCTTCAGATGACTGATTTTTTAAGGAAACCTTATGACTTCAATTTTAGTTAACCAGAATGGTTCTTACGAATTCATAGCTGACAATTTGCGATTAGTTTTATTCTTCAAAGTATACGATGCAACTTTAGATGCAACAATTGCTGCGTAATAGTCTTTTTGTTTCGAATCATGTGCATATAAAGTGACAATGGCACTCTTTCAAAGATTTCCTGTCAGCAATCCGAACACGTATCTTACCCGAGGGTTGAACCCTCTGTACCCTTTTTGGCACTGAATATTAATGTGTTGTAAAATCGAACAGGGGATTAATCCAATATACTCGTATCCTATCCAGAAAGCTTCAACATACTAATGCATTTTCTACGAACAAAGTGTTCTCCATTTCATTTGAATTAATCGCCAATCTTTCACTGTTGGCAATGCAACTAATGCCTATCCAGGTAACCGAGTACTTTCCATACACATCAGGGGTGCTACGAAGAAATTTACATGTGAACGATTTGCGTTTATGCTAAATAGTGTATCGCTGCTTCGCTGGCTGGCTGGTATAAATGTATTTCGAGCTGAATTTTGATATGCGGGGTGCATCTTTAATATTTTGGTTGAAATTGTGGAGTGCGGTTTGAACTTCTTGAAGTGATTGTTATTTGCATTAATGATATCGATGGTGTGAGTGGACCAATAAAATGTATTGGTTCTAAAATTGCACCGAAAGTAGTAATTTATATAATGTATAATATAGTCCACTGCTTCTCAACCTAATTCAACCAATAAGCATACAGAAAACAGATGCCATCATTCTTAATAAGACTATCCAAATAGCTTTATTTTGAAGACTTTAAAAAGCCTTCAATAACTTTACAGAAGAAAAAAGAGCAGATGTAGTATCTTCAATCTCACTCCACTTCGTTGTTTTAAGAAATGAGGACATTGCTTAAGGATAAATAAGCTAAAAGTCGGACAGGATAAAAGAAACTAATCTTATAAATAAAAATCGTAAGTTTTGGATACTTAAGATTTCAATTTAGTCTTCTGATCAAAATAGAAGGAGAACACGTATTTTCATCATGACCTATATTACGTAAACGAAAAGACATAATAACATCCACTTGGCTCCAGTCCTCCAATTTCGCTTGTTTGTCATACTGAAGACAATTTTGTTTTTACTCAACTATGTTTTCCCAACAAACATAGAGAAGTTTGCTTCGTCCACATTCAAAGAATCGTATGAATTGAAAACTCATTATAATCCCATCGGGACATATTAAATGAGTTTCGAAAGTCTACAGCAAATAGAGGACGAGTGTGTGAATTGTTTTTATAGACATCGAACACTCTTGTGTCTATTGAAATGGCTATCCATCGATTTCTAACGATAGTTTTTGTCTTCTGTATAGGTCAGTACAACACAATTATTATCGCTTGTTGTTTTAACGTCCGTCTGCTTTTACTTATTTCGTTTTAATCACTTGTAAAGCTTGACATGACATACTTTACGTTACGTTTCTACATGTTATGTTTTATTTTTGTCACGAATAACTTTTAATTTAGGTTTTATGGAGTGCGCAATTTAGAAACTTTATTTACTGCTTCCTAGCTATCGAAATAAAATGACAGTTTTGAAAAATTCATAGCTTTAATTACAAACTTTCTAACTTTTCTCTATGCAGTGAGTCTAAAAAATTTTTAATTATAAAACATGCGCTTAATTTTGACTTTAAATATTTGTATAGAGACTCTGACTGTCTGCTTAATTCCTGTAATATTTTCTCAATTTGTATCTATCGTTTGATTCCATCCAATACACTGATCCAATACACAATTACTGAAGGGTCTCAGTCAGCAAATATCGTCTTCTCTAATGCCCAGAGAGCTCCACCCAGAAAAATGATATCCGTTTGATGTGGGAACTTTATACATATTTAAATGAATCTGATATTCCGGTCCAAAACATTGGAAAGTACCTATTCTGTTTATTCGAAATCCTTTTCCTCCGAAATATGTCCTATACTTTGAGAGTAAACGATGTCTCGTTTTTTTCATACAGATACCAGGCCTGAATAAGTTGACAAGTCGATAATGGACATTTTTCAGGGCAGCCATTTTAAAGTTTGAGTTTCATTTTTAAATTGGTGTTTTATGTTTTTAAATACTTTTTTATTGCAATATTATTATTTTAGTTAGAATTTCCTTTTATTCACCCTGTAAATATAGCAATTCTAAAGCCAAATGTAGAATGAAAAAAATTCATGCAAGTCGACTTATCAACATATTCACGCCTGGTCGGATATAGTCGCAACATTTTCGAAAACGGTAAACACGTCGTCTTCCTGAAACTCGATTTGACTTTTTGGTCTGTTCAGTGAAGTATACGTGTTCTAAGCGGGTATTCTTATTGTGTTAGTCTTTTATAAACCTTGGCAACGGCTCTTGCAAGACAACGTTGTTATAAACAGACAGCATACTTTCAACTGTCCGTATTTTATCTGCTTATTAAAATTTCTTTTTATCAAATACTTCAACGTTCTAGTCGTATTTTTATTCTTGAGTATAAGGAAAGTTGATTATACCGACTGCTTTATATCGCTAAGTGACTCTTAGCGTAGTCATTTTAAATAGGTATATTTTATTGCATTATTTTCATAAGGTCTGAAGTTGCTGTCAAGTAATTTGCAACTTCCACATTATTTGCCATTATGTTATTATATATTAGTTATTAGTATATTAGTATGTTATTATTTATTTATTGAATTATATATTATTTTCGTCTTGAAACGTTACGTTAGCATCAAAAGGAGTTGGAATTTCTTTTTATTAGAAGTAAACATTTTTTTCTAAGAACACTAAAAAGAATTTCAGTAGCTTCAGTAACAGGTGCAGGTTCCGCCCGCATTTCTCTATGTCACGACGTAATGTAATGTTTAGCGCAACAAAACAGATCTTTCCTCGTGAAGACATACGTAGCATTGTTTTGTCCGATTTTGTAGCGACCACTGACTTTATCCTAAACTACACGCCACCTGAGACTAAATAGAACAAATACTAATTAAAACTGTTGTTGTTTCAACTACTCATTTTCCTTTATGTGTTTCGGCAACCTATAATTCTGGCACTTTATGTACACTATATCTCCCATCATGTCTATGTCGCTGTGCGTACAGTTTTTTTTCTCTAGTGGTAATTAAATTGTGTATAATGCATGTGCATATACATAAATCATATACATAACATGTCATATAGTCATAAAGTTGTTGGTTAAGCTCCAAAGCGGGTTTACCCGCTCTTAAAATTTGCAATATAAAGTATATTGAAAATTTAAAAAAATATATATATAAATGTATTTATTTCTAACACTACCTTAATATTTTATTTGGAAACGAAATGAAAATCCACAATACAATTTTTTAAAGTACCTACTGTTTTTTCATAATGTTTATTGTTTGGATTTATTTTTAATTCAAAAGCACTTTTGTGCATTGTGATGAAATAAAATGAAAAATAACATTTTGATTTGTATTGTTTGGAACATTTCGCCTAAATTATTTCCAATCCTTTTGTCATACATTTTTTATAAATGAATAACCTATTATCGAAACTTTGTAAATGTTACATACGAATCCAAAATAAATTCTGTGAATAATAATGGTGATTTATAATACGAAGTAGGCTCTTTAGCTTGTATACAAATTTCTACTTCACTTTAATTATACGTTCGGCTATTGACTGTTCTGACGTAAGTACCGCAAAAAGTCGATCAAACAATACATAAGATCAATATATGATTCATACGAGGTTGCACAAAAACAACCTCTTAATACCTACGAGCCTCTTAATGTATTGTAGTTAATGAATCATTGATAGGCCAGCAGTGGCCTAATTACTTTCAGCGTAGTATTTTCACGAATCTTGAGCAAAAAATGACTTGATGTTATTGTATTGAATCGAATCATTTTATTGTTATTTGTTTTATGTATCTCGGTTAAGTAGTTAAGTAGATAGTTTAGCTCTAGATGCTGTTATGTTTGTGTAGGTATCGGTTTGGATCGCAGTGTTGACCATTAATTGATTCTCCTGTCTCTTAATAGTTAGTTCTGCTCCGCCTCCGCACTCCTAGTTGGCACTCTTTCTAGCACCTCATGACAATCAGCTCATTAGGCTCACTAGGACATGTACTCTTTTTACGATACATTGGTCCTTTGAGAAGCTATTTTCGTCAATGATTATACGTAATTATGTATCGGTCTCTCGCATTCGACAAATGGCGATAGGACAGCCACATAACGATGTGGCCTGTAATTTTAAAACTTTAAGCATCACAGTTAAATGTAGATATTTCAATGAGATTGAATTTTATGATTATTAAGTCATTAATACTTATTCTTAAGCATAAAAATAGTTCAACTTAAAAAATACTCCAAACAAAATAAAATATATAAACACAGAATATCTACGCAGACTCTTTTACCAGAGTTCCTTTATTCAGACATCGAAAAACACGAGATATTTCCAGCAAGTATATTTTAACCGAAAAGCATTCGAAATAAAATTCCTCCACGTGTATTTTCAACGTTTTAGTTTTAGAGTTTAGTGTGATGCAAGGGCATAAATTCTGTTTTTTATCATAGTAATATCTCGTCGCAACTTTATTCTGTGACTGTGGAGAAAATATTGAATCTGCAGGCTGCTTGAATTCATATTCATTTCTCTTTAGATAAAAGGCAGTAAAGAATGGATGCGGTCGGAGAACCCCTGGTGGAATATTTTCACGGAGTCTACAGAAAGGAAGTGTACAATTCAACTTCTCATATCGAAATTTACTGTCTGCTTATTGGTATGATGCAAATTTTGCTCCAGATATTTTCTGCTGCCTTTTCAGTTTTAAGAATATTAAAAATTTTAGAGACTGGTTTGTTCTAGTAACATCGCTTTTGCTATAAATGCATATGAATATTTTATTGACTAGTTGGGAGACCAAGATTCGTCTTACTTCAAGCAACTGTTCTATCAACAAGTTCATTCCAGTCCCTCAACGCATACTCTTCAAGGTAGAATTGAGGTTAGCCGCCAAATTACTGTACTTCTGACACATTTTATTTTAATAAACCATGCATAAATTGTCCACAATAACTTTTGTTATAACATAAATCGTCCTCAGGGTGAACGCGCCGGTTCGCTAACGCAGGTGTGAGATGTGTGGCGTGTATACTTTCATTTCTCGTCGTCAGTGCAACTCCCGGCAGAGGGAGCCACAATAAATCATGACTAACCGCGCCCCCGGGAGCCGCTCGCGTTTTTGTCTTCCATCAAACCCCATTAGTTGAGCGCGGTTAATGAGTTTACCATTCGTTTTGTTCCTCCTCAGCTGTTCTTGGGTAATTACGTGGAAATATGGTTTAAAGTTTTGCTCGAGAGTAGGGTTGCCAAGCGGTGTTTAAATGCCGGACGCTGGGATAAAATTAAATGTGACCGGGTAGTAATATGTAATATGTCAATAAATCTAAGTAGTATTTTATCTAACATTAATCTCCAAAATATAAATATTCTCATATTAATTTGTCACATGTATAATAATTATGCAACAGGTTATATTCAATGTAAGTTAAGGGGAAGTTTTGTCAACCAGTCTGACCAGCATTATATATATAAAAAATTACCCGGAAATTTAAAACTTAAATCTATGCCTGGCAACCCTATTCTTGATCCCCGAGTCGCGAGGAATGGCTAACGGATGTGTAATTTGCGATTCGTTCGTTTTGCAAGTTTAGTCTTACTTCTTACCAGCCAATTGTGATTGTTTTAACACATGCAATCGTAATTACTACTTAACTTTAGGCTCTAACAAGTATGAAGAAGTTCTATGACTGTTGGTTGTAGTGATGAAATTCCATAAGCACTTTCGTGCTTCGAAAGCCACGCTAACCCATCTGTGACGTCTTTATGACTGGATGATTAGGTTGGAAAGTCGTTTAACTGCTTCGGAAATTCCCCTAAACTTTTAGCATTGAAACGAGCGTGGCAGACATTATATTATTATGATTGGTTGAAAAACGACAATTCTATTTACTAATCAGGATTAATATGCTTCGTCACGTCACACCAATCAGCCAATCGTAATTGATGTTTATACGAGCCAAAAGTCAAATAATAGACACACAGTTGGCTACTTGTCTATTTTCCGTGGGTAGTTAGATAACATATTAAGTGTATTTATTACAAATAAATTCGCTGTAAACATTAAAATGCAATATAAGTTGAAACTTGAAGTTTGGAAAGTTGTAGGTCTAAGAAACGAAAATAACTTACGCTCCGACGTAAACTTTGAGGAAATTTCCAACTATACAACTTTGCTACCGGTCACCGTGATTGTTTTTTTTTTATTTGATTGTGTATTGATTGTTCTGTTTCTGTTTGTATCTACGTTTCTTGTTATATATTGTTTAAGAACTTTACAGTATTTTGTGACGTTTTGAAGACTTGAAAAGGTTTTGAGGTCTAATGCCGTGACTTGTATATTTTGGGATCGTACAAATGCATAATTACTGTTCATAGTATTATGAATGTGACTTTAAGTGCGGTATATAAGACGACTTGAGACACCTTTATCTTGTATCGTGTAGGTATATATTGAAAATATTAGTTATAACTGATGATAATAATAAATAAATCTGCACTGAACCAATAAATCCTAAGTCTTATCACCTCCACGTTTCTCTTGCAACCAACATTAATCGTCTCGTACGACGACGAATTAATTATGTTTTTCAATCTTGATAACGATCCTCTGAAATTGGCTTTTTCTGAGAAATATGACATCCATAATTTATAAGCGCTTGTATCGTATACTTTCTCTGATGCTACTAACATTGAAAAGGATGTTTAATACTATGTTATTGGGTCATTTTATATTAAAGGTCTTTCAAGTATTTCTAAATTGATAGAAATATGTATCTACGCAAAATTACCCTTTCACCTAAAACTACTTTGAATACAAAATACTTAACTTTTAAACATAAACATAAAAAAATAATCTAAACAACCTAAAAAGTTTGATGGAAAATATCACACCATTTACTGTTTGACTAATTTTGAAAAATTCGTACTTATATATTATATCCATTGTAAATTTTTTGAAAGACCCCCAGTCCTCTTTATCAAAATGTTGTCTTACGCTAAAGATGTATAAAGAAAATAAGGCTGATGTAGTCTCAGCTACACACTACATCCCGAAACTTCTGAAAAATCTGCAAGAAATTTACCTCTGCAGCTTTCAGCGGCGAGTATCCTCGCCTGATATGTTATTAGATACATAATATCTTAAAAGAAAGAAAAATGTTCCAGTAACGCCTAAAATATCATCAATAGAATTGGCTACCAACTCAATCCCTGCCGTTCCGAGTAATGGGACATTAGCATGCCTCCAAACACCTCACGCGTTATTAAGGCCGACCTTCTACTAAGCTTCGCTTATTTTTAGGTCAACGTAATCTACAAGTATTTGTGTAGGGTTCGGCTATTTACCTATCTCTACCTCCATAAGTTGTAGTGCCTTGTTTTAGTGCGCTAGATTCTGTTGTAGGTACAACACCAGATTTCCATTTTGTAATCTTTTTTACGGCACGTTATTTTGAAATTTGTTTTGTTTCTGTTTCTAGAAGATAAAAGATTCTATGAAAGGAATGTATCAATGTTATTTAACGGTTGTCTGAATTGTAATCTACTTATTTACGCTTTGTTAAACTATCAACTATATAGCTCTTCTGACGGACACTAATCCTAACAACAATTACCCCTTTCCCAAACATTAAATTAAATTTATCATGAACCTAGCTAACCTTTATAAAACTTGAACTAGCGAAACAAATTCTACGTTATTAAAATCGACTTTGCCCCAAACTTGCTATTCGCTATATTCTTTACGGCCACGCGAAAAGGCACTTAGAGTATGAAAATTTCAGGGTGCACTCAATACTTGAATAGCGATTTAGGGATGCATTCACCAAGTTGTACTTACCTGAAAGCTGCGACGGTGCCGACAGAAGCAGAGTGTGCTTCGTATTTCAGAATAATGGAAGCCATTGGGTCTTCCCCACTCATAGTTTTAAGCTTTTGTGAATTATTCGCTAGCGGAGAACTTGATATGGGACTGACAATTTATCTCCATTTTGCCCGGTGATTTTGCTCGGTATTACAGTTAAATGCCCGAATTTGTTGGTGTCAGAGATCGTTTTCTGTACTAAATGTTTGGATCTGTTTTTGAGTATTATTTTACATCGTTTTGTAATGGTAGTGAAATTCTATTCACTAGATTGTCTAAATGAGGCCTGTATAAGAAAGATAATATTTCGTCGTTACAGCCGAAAGCGTTAAGATTTAGTATTTAATATAGTTCTCCGTCATAAATTCCATTTTATCTTATTTACAAGCAGAGACTCAAAAATTCTAATCTAATGTAACATCAATTTCCAAAACATTTCCAATAAATTCGTTAAAGTTACTATTATCGTTTTGCACTTACCCGGGGGTGACTACATTTACTCGAAACGTGGTCTAGATTCTATAGATGTCTATCGAAGTTGGCGAAATCATGAACCGCTTTAGACTGCGTAATATCCCCATTTGAATGTTGAGATATTCGATTTATATTCCTGCGAAATCTTGAAATGGAAGCTCTATGTAAAATATGTAGATCTCCTCTTTATGGTTTGAGGTTAAAAGAGAACGGAGTTTTAAAGGCTTTTAAGTTCTATTTTAAAGATTTTATTGGTATTTATTTGTTTGTCATAATTATCGGAGATGCCGGATATAATGAGAGTGAACATTGAGATCTCATAGATTCTTGAGATAGGAGGATTTTTTTACCTACTACAAGATTTCTAAAGACAAACTAGTAAAATATTTACCTAATGCTCCTTTGCACCTACCTCATTATAAACGTTAGTTCAGCTATACAAGGAATAATTACGAAATGAGCGCCATCGTGTGGGCTGTGGTCCACAAAAACTGGGAACCAGCGCATGTCCTTTCCTGCGAGTAACACGCCACTGCCGCACTGGTCTCGAAAATCCGTTTAAGGCCATGCAATTTTAACCCTGTTCTAACGTGCCTAGGACTTAGGCCACTATTCGTACCCATTCCGGTTAGCGATAACCGATTTTTTTAACCAAAATACTGTGGAGATTTGATTGAATCAAAACTAATTAACCGTTTCCTAACTTAAACTTTAAGGAGTGTAGGGAGTGATTTGTAAACAATAACGGAACTCCACATGGCACCAAAACACAATATATCTAAAACACAAAACATTAAGTTTATACCTGGAATAGACATATATTATTTAACATCTACTTTCTTTGATAACTGCTTCAATGGTAATCGAATGTACGTAAGGTAAACTTAGCATAATTATTTTAACATTCATAACTGATCTGCCTGCTATGCCATAGTGTAAGGCTTATAAAAACACATGGAGTAAGAAAATGCTAGCTAGTACAGAACACATTTATATGATACTTTCAAATGTTCTTGTTTAAACCTACAGTAGTTGCATCCTCACAATTGGAAGTACCTGTGTCACCGCATCAATTCTTGATTATATTAGACCTAAAACCCGTTAATCCTATCACAGTGTGACAAGGATATTTCAGGATACCAAAAATGATAGTTATAGCTACATACAGCAGAATAGGCATTTGATAATTCCAGGACTATTTCGACACGTCCAATGTCCCTTTCTAAGAATGATACAACGTGCTTGAAAGGAAATACGTGTTCAATACTTTGCCGACAAAAATTAGGAACATTTCGAAAATATATAGTGCAGATAGTGCTAAATCGGAATGGAAACTAAGGCTATTTATAATTTCTTTGCGAAGGAATACAAGTTCTAAAGGTCTTCACGGTGTAGCTTAAAAAGTGATCATCAAAACTTTCTCTGTTAAATTAAAGAATATTTGAAACGTTCTTATTAGTTATATACAAAGATTGAGGAGGCTGTTCATAAAACAAAGTACGTCGATTTAAAGCAACGATTAGCTAGAAATGCGTTGGCCGTAGATACAATTCTAAATTTAGCTCCAGCGCATAAAACCAGCCCTACCTTTTACAGATTAACAGCCACAACAGGTATTACATATTGGTACATAATTAGAGCTATAAAAATGCTGCCAGCTGCTTAATGTCTTACATAATTCCAAGTCTTTAGTAGTCGGTGGAATTTTGCTAAGGCATTGCAAATGCTCGGAAGATAAAGAATGTGCAGAAAAATCCTGAAGCTGGAGAGCTAATGAAGCCTTGTCTTATAACTTTTCCTTTTTTAATTTCGAAAGAAGATAGCTCCTCTTTTAGGAGCAGCAGTTGTTATAAATATTTGAATTTGTTAAAAGATTAATAGAAAATATATTTTGATACACTTACATATATAGGTTGTTAAATAGTTAAGTAAACTTTCTATAGACGGATGTTACTAATAATTTAATTACCTTTCCTATATTTTTATATATCCCGTAAGAAACACATGTTCTTTAAAAAAAGGCCTTTTAACCTAACATTTAAAAAATATCCACAAAGTTTCAAAATGTATATTGTCTCCTTCAGCAGTTATTTTCCATCGGCGTCCTTACTCTGACAAATCGTAGCTAGAATTTATTTGTATTGAACAAAAAGTTACAGTTACTTCACAACGAACTCTCTAAACCTCAAAATATGTCCAAAGAAATGTTAAACCCTAAATCTCCCCTTAAGGCTGTCAATGCGGCAATGTCAACATTGGTAACCATTAACCAAACTACAAGCCACTTTAATCACTTAAAGTAACCCGTAGCGCCTCGTAAAGCAAACGCGTCCCCAAGTTTCCCATCAAGAAATGAATGGCCAATTGGGAACAGGTGTCCAGTTAATCGTTTAAGAGCAATTGTCGTTTTTCCCTTTGCTCCCAAAGTCCTAACATTGCAACTGCAAATTCCCAAAAACGAGCAACAAAACCGGGATGGGAAAACAAACAATCCGTCAAGCTAAGGGGGATGAACACCCGCACCTGTGCTCAGGCCCTCCCCCCGGAGTTTGGGGTTAAACAGGAACGGACCAGCGGATTGTTACGATAAATGGCTGTTTATATTTCTTCTCAGCGCCTTACTGAGCTGTCTGCAGATACTTATTCAAATTTAATTCCATTCAAGGTAATCTCGACTATATTTATAACTCGGGTAATTAAGTATTTTAGCTGTCTGCAATTTTTTGCTCTCTTAATTTTAACGTTTTTGCTTAAGGCTTGTCCGTCAAGGGCAAGTTATACTAAAAGTCCTGAAAACTTTTCTTTTGATGGAACACAAGACTATTTTATAATTGAAAATATAAAGGTTTAGATATAATTGGTATTTCGCTGAAAGAAATGGAACGTTTGAAGGAGTTGGAAATGTTCTAAACGGTTCTTCAAGAGTTTTTTAAACCATCACACCCAATAAAAGTGGTGCAGCGACACAATAACTCATGGCACCTGCGACTTTCCCAGGTCCAAGTTGTACCACCTGAACTTTCAAACGTTCCCGAGGGGACTGAAACAATTTTCAGTTACGATCTTCGCCGGACCCCTACTTTATCCTGTGACAAGAACGAACAATTCCTTTGGTCGTTAGGCATAGAAATATAGTTGATACGTGATCTTGATCCCGAAGGACCCTTTTGTTTCCGTTCAATTTGATTTGTAAAATACTGATATTGATACAAATATATTCAAACAATTTTTGCCATATTACTGCTGGGAACATTTTCTTGTCCATTATCTTTTTCGTTTGTATTAGTCGTAATAATATTGTATACTTATTCAGTAGATATAATTTTTGAACTATTTCTATTCTTATTTATTTATATAGATAAGTATACTAAGGGTTATTTGGCAGTCACAATATTGTAGAATAACTAATATCTTAATAACTATATACAAGTAAAACATAAAGTTCCACCGCTGATCATGATAAATTTCAATGCTTTTAAATCTTGAAGAGCGTTGCAGATTTATAATTCTGCTTTTAAAACGTCAGCCACGTTCCAAGGAGCACTAGGTTCCTGTTTTCCCGGCTCGCACTCAACCAACTAATGTGCCTGGATAAGAATGGTTTGGGGAGATTAATGAGACAGCTTGAGCGCTAGCCCGCACCTGGGCCAGATAGCCGGTCCAATTCGTGTAGTATGCATCCCGATTGGAGTGCAAAAACTTGCACTACTCGTTTTCTGATACCCCAAACAGAGCGTTTCAATTTCGGAACGAAATTGCGATGAAGTCACTACAGTAAAGGCAAAAATCATTTTTCGATCCTTTGTTCAAGTTTCGTTGCAAAAACACGGAATAGCAAGAGAGTGGAATGTCTCGCGTTGGTATCCAGATCCAAAAATGTCGTGATAGGCGCAATTTTGAGCAAGTTGAATTCGAAGAACTGTGAATAGGGAATATGAGAATGGATACAATGGATGTAAGCAAAAGACAACTTTTGTAAAGATATTCACATATTCTTACATCGTTTAAGTGAATGTGATGTCAAAACAATAGAAAAAATTGTCTAATGGTTTTTTTATTCAAACCTTTTTTTTGACATAGAAATTTATTAATGATTCAATAGTCTACACGTAGTACTAAAGCATTAAAGAGGTCAGTGTCTGCACATGTACAATGCACAAAAGGTGTAAATAAAAGCAATGTTCCCAATTCAAAAATCCTCTAAGTTAAACATCTGTTCGTTTAAAATTCATAAAAATCGTGCCCCAGACGATATTAAGCTGGTAGTAACAACCTAACAGCTTGTTCTCAATGGATTGTCGTGAAAGTAATGGCAGCTTTAACCCCGTTCAAACACTTACCTCGACTATCGATCAAAAATAACGAGTGCTCGACAAAACCTCATTAGTGTGAGTCTAGACCCGATCGTTAATCCGGCTTTGGAACGAGTTCATCTTACTCCTCTTTTATCTCCAACAGTGGGACGCAGGTGTCTTCAATGCTTCCTACACCCTGCACCCTCCTCCCACTCTCGTCCGAACATAGCACGATAACACACACTGTCACATCTGATGAATTGCTTATTAGATTGTCGGCATCGTGTTTTGCACTTATTTTCGCACCAATATCGCCATCTTTTTTTTACGGAACAGCGAATTTATGGACGCGGTGGCATATAACAACGTTTACCTTATTAAGTTGTTAGGTTCTCACCTTTTTGTTGTGGCGTTTAAATTTTTACAGGCGGGCTGCTGCATGTTGTTTGTTTTTATTTTTATGTTGGTATCATAATTTCATTTTGCTCACCGTAGAAAATATAACCTTTTCAAAATCCAGGAAAACATTATAAGTGGACAGTCACATAGACTTACATTAGAAAAATCTAACGTCTTATTTTTGTTACAGATGCAACACCATGACGATGTGGCGATTTGACCAAAGCCCAAATGAAGATACTCTTTAACACCACCCACAACCACCAACCAATCATGATTGGGCAACCACCCCAGCCCTTAGACCCTTTAGAGAGCACAGTTTATACTAAACGGAAGAGTCTATTAGA
Organism: Noctuana stator; assembly: GCA_018231225.1. Taxonomy (NCBI): domain Eukaryota; kingdom Metazoa; phylum Arthropoda; class Insecta; order Lepidoptera; family Hesperiidae; genus Noctuana; species Noctuana stator. Next base: position 15,869 of record DWQK01000654.1, read on the forward strand.
TCTTAAAACTCTGCTAGAAGACAGAGGGGGCATAGAGGATAATAGTAACCTTATAGAAAGGAATAAAGAAGACAGAGATGGAGAAGTGTTTAGCAATAATAGTATCTACGGTTTAGACAATAAAGTTCAAAATACGACTGATAGTGATTGTGGCAATAATGTGAAGTGTAAAGAAAGACTCGCGAGAGGACGATGGCCCTGTAGTAGGTTTAAAACTGTTATCTTTTTGTTATTAGTCGCCATTTTTGTTGACACCAGGCTGCAAGTCGAAGCAAGGAGTTCAGGTGAGTTACTCAACATTATACTTTTTCTTATAATTATTGCAGATCATATTATCTTATTAATATTCAAATCTTGATATGTTTGGAGGATTTTGTTATTGAATTACGCAAAACGCCTGAAATCATTTGGGTGAAGTTTGGGTACTGCAGATATTATGAAGAAAAGTGACTAGAGTAGAATCTATTCGTTTTATTTATAAATATATAATTAGCGGTTCGATGCCTTTAGAGATACAAAATACAAAATAGATTGACGCTAATGTTGCGGCTGCTTCTATAGTCCCAATGTGCCAAGCGTATCTAACAACTTGAAAGAAACGCGTTTTGGAAGTGTATAGTGTACGTGAAATATCATAAAAGATTTCTATTCAATAGATTACAAAAGACTTTTCAAAGATTCAAAGAAGCGTGAAAATTGTACATACAGAGACAAGTAAATAGAAATAAACGATGCGCAAAGATGAATGTAAGATGATAACATTAAAATGAATTAATTTGTAAATTATTCTCTTTTGAAATTTGCAGTTCTTGTTCCAGTTCATTGCCCTTAGCGAACAAAAATAATTTATGAGAAGCTTTATCTACCTTGTTATTATACATAATGAAGTTAGGTAATTAAACTCCCCGTAAAATCTAAGAATCAGACAGAGTGCAATGACATTTTGGAAAAAGATATTGATGCTGTTCGTAAGATTAACAATATTTATGACCGCAGACAGAATTTTATCTATTTAATGTTCAATGTGGGACGTCCATGGTTTGCAGTGACCATATCACTTCATGGCCCTAATCTATTACAACTATTATGGTAATTGTTGCGTAATAAAGCTGCGATGGAATAGGGTTCGCTAGTTACATGTTTCCGTGTGCGATAATCGAAAAATCTCCAAAAAAATCCCCAAGTCTCTTTATTCCATGAACACATTTAGGTACAATCAAACCGATATGCATTGGAATTGAAAATTAACACTCAGAGTAGAAAGTACGAGTATATCTAGGACTTTTCTGCTTCGTCATATTAGTGCTGTCATAAAAACCCGATTTTGAATGAGTAATCCTGTTTGTTTAAACTTTGAAGGACCGTTCAAGTATGTACCTATTAATACTTTTGCGGTGCAAATTAACCGCATGGGTCATGTAAACACAAAATGTGGGTTAACAAAAATATTGTTGATTTCATTTATTGGTTACCTGTTATGACTCAAAATTTGAGAACGTAAGTCACTACTAATGAGTTTATATTTCTATTAACGGCCTGGAAGTTTGTGTAATCGTCTTTGTACCCTATGATACGGAATCCTAGTGTGGGGGAATGTGATTGGTGTGAAGCGTTTAGTACCGAAAGCACACAGGTATTAGGACTGCATAAACAACACACACCTGTATTCATACACAAATTGTAACATTTGGAGCGTGCAATCCTTAAATGCTCGTAGGAGCCGCGAACGAAAACTGAGCCGTAAATCTAGGCCGCTCTGCACTTACTTCAGGCTGGAAATACTTTAGGATAGTGTAAAATACAGTACTACTAAATATAACAAGTGTATGATTAACTTGACATGGTTATTTCTTTACATTAAAATTAGAAACCGACAATTTTAATACCTACTCACTACAAATTAATTACCTAATACACTCAACACGGCGACAAAACACGTACTAAACACTGTCTGACGTCGTTAATAGTAAGCGAATATCTAACGAGCGTGCAGACAAACTGATGTTATCATTGTAAACCAAGGACATCTTTGTCTGACCTCAAATAAGATAGGCCTGTCATTTGAGGTCTGTCCTACCTCCGTAGGTGTACGTGTACTTCATGATCCTTAACTTGCTTTCTTAGTGAGGCCTTATGAGGGTTTCCAGTGATAAAATGGTAGTGGGTAATAAATTGCGCCACAATATAAAGGATGTGGCATATCATCTATATATCTACATCCCCTATTGCCACTGCATAAAATATATTAGTTGAATGAATGACGAATAACGTCGAACCAGAAATGTTATTTTAATAAACTTTTGCGCTTTTTTAAACAAGCAAGTGCTTAGCAACTAGCCGGCGTGTAGCGGACCTAATGCTTGTAAGATCTTGAATACCCACATCTATGTTACTATCACGCCACGTTCCTACGTGTGTTAGAAACAACAGAGAATATATGCTTTTGTTCTCTTTGCGTTTCCACACGTTGTGTTTTGTGAATATTCAATAACATATTTACGACGCGTAATATGTATTTGGCCAAATTGGGACCATTCAAAGGACTGTATCGAGATGTATTGAGGGAGATATGTTATATGAAGATGTTTATTTGAGACAAACAATGATGGTGTGTTGCTGTATCTTGAAATAGGTTCTTTCTTTGCAAGTCATCGTGGTCTCTACACCTCTTAGAAGAGTTAATACTTGGGTCTTGGATTGTTTTCGTGTTTTTAGACGAAGTAGGTAACTTATTTTATTTTAATGCAAATATGTTTTATGTTGTAGGTACAGACTTTTTGTATAGGTACTAAAATCTTCATTGCATAGCCCAACAAGTTAATTTAAAAACTTTATGTGATTTACGTTTCTTGGATTATTCGGGCTTCATTGGCATTGCCACTATTTTGATATCATATAATAACCATATTTCTAATCTTGTTGTTTTTGCAATATTTAGGAATCAGAATTCAAGTGTTTTTTCATAAAATTACTTTTTGGATATTCATTTCTTAACATAACGAACGAAATCCTGTATTCACACCAAATTATCACCTTCACGCGAAAATGAACAAACACAGAACCTGTTCTACATTTTCTTTGATTCACACTATGATTATTGAGAAATTAGACGAGTTAGAACACAGAGTGTAAAAGGTTCGCGGCTATATGGGAGAAAGTTTCAAAGCGCGAAAACTTTTGATTATCGTTATACCAAGACCTTATACAGTACAGCAATACAATAACTCCATACAGGACGCAGACAAATCTTAGGTGGTAGAGCTAAGATAAAAGTTCGCCGAGATACCACCGCTGGCTGCCTTCATAAACTGCTATTAAACAAGTCTTGTGAAAACAATATTCCAATTTAGAATATAACAAAATAACTTTATTTACCAAAATGAAACACAGTAAAATTTAACTATTACAACGAATAATGACAATGATTAAAATTAATTAATTAATTTCAAAAGCATT
>DWQK01000655.1:0-19309 GCA_018231225.1 Noctuana stator
GGTAGTACTTTTTGAGATTTATACCATGCCACTTTCTGTAGGCATCTGAACTGAGGGCCCAAGACATTTGCCCATAACATCTCTAATTCACGTTTAAGAAATTTATGAGTATGTGCTTTAAATTTTAACTAATTTTAACTAAATCCCCTATAAATTTCAATTCGCTACGCCAAGAAGAAAAAAGTGGTCCCTCAGTCCAGATGCACACGCCAAACTCTTGTGTGTAATTATTTGAAAATGATTACGTTATGTAATTTAATTTTACTATAATAGAATTTATAAATACAATGAAAGTTTAAGACAATCTTGCTCTATTACGTTATACTTAATACTATAATTTCAGAAACGATTTAAATCACTGATACAGGTGGAGTTCAAAGCACGTGGATTAATGCCGCCAGTGTTCACTCCTCTTAACGATGACCACAGTATCAACTATAAGGCAATTGGCGGCTATGCAAACTTCCTTGCTACTTCTGGCATCATGTCAGTACTTGGTACGTTTTGAGACTGAATAACATCTACTATCTTAGCGCTCTGGTCCGCTGAATACCAATTAGGTAGATATTGTATAGATCAAAAGTTTACCAAAGTATTAAGTGCGCGACAATTTTGAAGTCGATTTTTCGTTACACAAAAGGTGGATAGGTAATATCTAAGTGTTATTTCTGCAGTGGGTGGTACTACAGGAGAGCACATGTCCCTCAGTGTTGCGGAAAGAAAAAAGGTGATAGACGAATGGGTGGTCGCTGGCAAGAAAACAGGACTTCATGTCATGGTGCAAGTCGGTGGAGCGCCGCTCGCTGACGTCAGAGCACTGGTACGTAAGCATAAATATTTTAAACTAAATTTATGTGCCAAATTTGAGTGTCAGTTATTTTTCGCGTCATATTCTCTCAATTTATTATAGCCGCAATTTCTAAGCCTTTTCCTACAGCTCCTTGAAAAGATGCAGAGCTTGCAAGAGAGCGATATCGCCTTCTATGAAATTAATTACTTCAGTAATTAAATTAATAATCATTTTTACTTTCCAATTTGATCATAGATTATTTTTATGATTATCTGATATAGTCCTTTAAATTTATATACCTAATCTCCAACTTACGATCTTTAAATGTAGGTATATAGGTACCTAGGTATTATATTATATCAGTAGCACATTTAGTTATTTTATCACTTAACCATAATAACACTATCTTGTTTACTTGCACCAACAAAGTGGAGATAAATTTTGTGATATTATGCAAGATATATAACTTGTATTGTTTAATGTTATGAAGTGATATTTTTAGCAAACCTATGATGCCTTTGTAGGTATAAGCTGAACTTTGAAGGTGGTTACGTACTCTACCAGATAAATACCGACCAACCACTGCGTTTGTCTACCGTAAATCTTATTACAATATTCAATGTATTTAGCATAGACTAATTAAAATAATTGCATGGAATGTCAGTAGGTAATACACAAGTGCATCACTTGTGTATTACCTACTGATGATGCTACTATGATGCTACCGCGACTGTAATTAATAAGTCTATGGCCTCATACATACATACGTATAGTAGGTATACACTCAAACATTCATAGCATATTGTCGATTGCTCTTTCGCTGACTGTCTCGTTGACATTCAAATTGAAATATTTTTTTTATCATAAAGGTACACGTATACACTGGATGACCGTCAAATAATTCGGTACATCGGCTGTAGGCGCCCTTTTGGCTAAGGTAGGCCCGGAGAAAAAAGCCGGCGAAAAAAAACTCTCAGCACTCCCTTAAAATCAAGTGTATAAATTATTATTATTAACAAATTATGCAGTATAGCTTAAGCCTGATAGTGACAGTTCACTCATACATCCAGACGCTGCCGCCATTGTTGTGCTTCACTGCATCCTACGACATCACGTCCGTTTATTTTAAATGTCTATGAGAAGGTACCTTCATAATTATCTATAAATAAGTACTCGTAGATCTCGTATCTATCAAATGGTTTCAGGCAGAATACTGCTCTAAATCGGGAGTGGATTCACTCTTAACACTCCCGGAGCTATACTTCAAGCCTGCGTCGGTGGCTGATTTGGTGTCCTATGTGGAACTAGTGGCCAATGCTGCTCCAAATCTACCTGTACTGTACTACCATATACCCAGCATGAGCAAGGTTGAGAGTAAGTGACAATATACAATGATATAAATTGTAACAATTTTAGTTTTGAATTAGTTGTGGAAATCCAGAGAAGGTGAGTAAATATGAAAAAAATGCTACGAATATAGTAAAAACAACAATTTCGGTTTCCCTTAGAAACTATTCCTACCTGTCAAATATTTGATGTTCGTCCCATTGTTCAGAAATCAATTTAATAAAGGTCATTCAGAAATCAAATTAAATTCAAGTGAAGTTTTTTTTATTTCTTTGTTTTTTAATTTTGCTTTTTTATTTATGTCCAGCATAGTGAGCTATGGCCTAAACCCTTCTGATATTTAAGAGGAGATCCGTGCCCAGCAGCTGTGATGGGTTAATAACGATTTCAGTACTCACTCCATCTGCTTAGGCCCGGAGTAGCGATCAGAGATGTGTATGAACTGGACGTGTTTGTTGTACTGCGCGAGCACGGCGGTGACGCGCGCGTCCAGCACCCCGCTGGTGGCCTCGGCGGACTCCGACATGACGGCCATCGACGCCGGCAGCCCGTGCTTGTCTCCCGCGCGACGCTCCGGGCAGAACACGCTCTGATAATCATCACATACTATTATATAATGCGTATTGTGGCAAGGTGTCGCAAGTTACGCGACCTCACTGTTAACCATCCACGGGCGCGGTCAGTACTTGGATGGGTGACGGCCAGTGGAAAAATACTTGGGCACTTAAGTGCTTCGGAGGGCACGTTTAGCCATCGGTCCCGGTTATTATCGATAGAAATCTGGTCGGAGGCCCTTGGGGGATTTGACAACGTTCAACAACGGCTATCCACTAACCCATATCTTCACCAATAGGGAAAAGGGTGAAAGAGATGTCTGAAACACCCTTTTCCCTTCTGGCTAAATGTCATCATAGCTTCAATAGCTTTTACACTACGGTCATATAATTAATTCTGTGGCTGTAGTTAAAGAAACATACTAGGTCCTGCATGTCCTTGGACAACCGCGCGGCCATCTTTTTTTGAGCGACGCAAAGCACGAAGGGATCGCAGTCATCTTTGCCTAGTTCCACACGAATTAACATCGTGTCCGGCACCGGCCGCGCCACTCCCAGAACCACGTGGATGAGATCCTGGCGCTGGAATAATAAAATATGTTAAACATTTTAATTTTAAACAATATAACATAGATGAACCTAACATGAGTAGCAACTGACAAAAGAAGATTATTATGTCACATACATAGGTTTAGGATAATACGAGTATATCACTCTTAGACTAACATTCTTAATTAAAAAAAGTTGTCCCTAATACAAACATATCGACAAACATACAAATATATCTAAAAGCATACTAGTAAAAAATTCGTAAATTTAACAATTTTTAATCCTCATAAGGTACACTATACACTCAATGAACGTTAAATGATGGTAGATAAAAATAATATATTATGTATATAAATATTCAATTCAATTATATCAATTCAATTCAATCATAGTATATTGTATAATATAGAACTACATACTACAAATAATAATGAATTATACAGTAGTTACGACATGCAACGCTTATAATATAGCATAGATATAGATTATAAAGCCCAACCTTGATGAGCCTGAGCGTGAGCAGCATGCCCTCGCAGCACTGGCGGCCGCTGCACCACATGGTGAAGCAGTGCTCCGCCTCCCGCCGCCAGCCGCGCTCCATCTCGCCGCAGACTATCTCCGGCCCTGACTCCCCTGCAACACAACACTCGCAATACAACACAACACATTACTCACAACACAACACAATTTCCACAAGTACCAATGTTTAGATGGATAGATATATATAATAATTTATTCCACCAATTCGCATTGGAGCAGCGTGGTGGAGTATGCTCCAGGCCTTCCCCAGTTGTGGGCAGAGACCCATGCTCAGCATAAAAAGGAGTTGAAGGCAATGGTTTATTCCACACAACAATATGATTACAAAACATTACGGCAAGGATGATTGAAACACATTAACATTTTACATACATCAAAATATTTAAATTGGGTCCTAAACATTAATACTAAGTTAAATTGATTACCTACAACAAATCTACTTATTTGCAACATTATCTATACTAATTTATAAAAAGAGTTTGTTTGTTTGAACGTGATAATCTCAGGAACTACTGGACCGATTTGAAAAATTCTTTTTGTATATGATAGCTACATTCATGAGGAAGGTTATAGGGTATCAAGCATTACATAACTATTCTTAACGCGGGTGAAACCGCGTGGCATAGCTAGTCAACATATAAAACTCACCAACTAATGTGAAGTTCTCATCCAGTAAAGGCTTGTGTAGCTTCAAGAAGTTAATAGCGATAGAAGTGTTCTTCGAGCGTCCAATCATATAGTTGAAGGCGTATGCCACAAGACCACAAATCAAAATTGCTTCCAGCCAATATGAGTCCCACCTGGGTCTTAACTTTATAGGAACCTGGAATGTGAGTTAATGTACATGTTAAAACCCTTTTTTGTACCACTGCTGGGAACGGGTCTCTCTCCACAACCGGAGAGGGCAATACGCCAATACTCCAATATGTTGCTCCAATGCGGAGATACATGTTAATTATGTAACTACAACCCTAGTTATGGGTCACTGATAGACCTGAAGCACACTTCACCACACTGCTCCATTGGTAGAGAAACAGATTACTGGCCAACCTGTGTTTGATATTATTAAGCCACCCAAAGAGGACCTGTTATCTATCGACAACAGCTTGGGCCAACAACTTAATATGCCCACAGAAGCACATGATAATAGTAACTAGAGGTCACTTATCTGATTCAATAGATATACAATACATACTACTACAATACATAGATACTAAAAATATAATTAAAAAAAAAACATTGTTATTTTTATCAAAATCTAAAACACTTAAAATTATTTTTAAAAACCTTTCACAATCCTACCTTTGAAATGAGAATCTTTGGTTGTTCGACTGTACGTGGAGAATCCTGAAAACCTTCGAACTCCTCTGGATCTTGGAAGTGTTCAAATTCATTGTCCTCATCCTGCATTTACCAAAAAAAAGAATTATAAAATGATAAAGAACAACTCATATCAGTATTTCAATTTGAATCAAATAAGTTCATATACTGTCATATCATATTATTATTATATCAAACAATTCTACATTTAATGTTACAAGATTTTAAAGAAACTAAATATACTGAATGTTAAAATGGACTTACTAAAAAAACAGACTAAATGTCATAGCAGAACCCAATGAAGCTACAATTATAACAGGGTCTAAAGGTGTAAGTAAACATCTCTCAAGTGAAGTCAGTCATACCAGGGACCTTTACTTAAAACTGTAGCATTGCTTATGTTTTACTGGCATTCCATCCACCATACATTTATTTTAATTAGTCTATGGTTAAAAAAATATAAAAAAAATAGCATTACCTCCACTATCATGTCATCTTCAGTGTCTTTCATAGTTTCAAAATCTTTTGCCTTCAAAGGAGTTTCATCGTCATCAAAGTCTAGAATAAAATATCAGTCAATTAGCATTTGATTATGCCTTCTTAGAAATCTATGGATATACATTATGTAATTTTATGATTTAGTATTTGCTAAATATTAAATTACAATGTATTTATTACAAAGTTCAAAGATTCAGTATTCTTTAATAATCTATAATCAATATAGACAGTGTATAAATATTGAGTAAAAATAGTTTTAAGTTTTATGTTTTTATTACAGATGTTTTGACTTTGTTGTTGTTGAATTACTAAGTGACAGATTGATGTGTCAGTTACTGTAATTTAATGGCTCACCAGAAACTGTACTGTCTTCTTCATCGTCAGCATCAAACTGTTCAAATTCAGCAAAATCATCATCCTCTAACGTATTGTCCTCAAACCCACGAGTCAGACAGACACTGCATAGCAATAGTGCTAGTGCTATTGAGGATAGGATAAAACGCATTTTACCCACTGCAATTAAAACAATACTTTTAATAAATTAAATTAAATAATAACACTTCACAGTCACCGCCCCACACTAGGTTTTCATGTGTTGTAGGTGCCATGGACACATACAAAGACATTTACACAAACACCCAGACTGGCAATAGAAATCTAAATTTCTACCAGTCAACCTAAATTGGTAGATAAAATTGATGGTAAGTCCTATAACGGGGAGGAAGGTAGGTAAAATAATTAATAAGATATATTATGTAAATATACAACCTTTTAGAGGCACTTATTAGTTACTAAAAATATTTGCATAAGACCTTGACGTACTTTTTGAACATACTAAATGATTATGGGATTACAAGTATCGCATTACTGTGATGTGACGAAATATTTGTTCTCATTTTTTATTCGCTACGGTCTAAATTTACTAGTCATCTTTGAAAAATACCTAACGTAGGCACATACACATACAAATTATCGGTAAAATTATAAAATTATACCAGAGAGGCTTGAAAAAAGCCAGTTTTAAGAAACTTTTCCAATTTTCATTCACAAAAATAAGTCACAGTTTCACAAAAACGATCATAGTTATAGGAAAAGAACGCTAGCAATTTTAGGTATATTGTTATTTAATTTAATGGAAAAAACAAACGAAAATGAATTACCTTGCTGGTAGTACGCCTCGGCTTGAGTTATAAATTCAATTCATTTATCTTATTTTGATTAAAATCACAATATTCTTAGTCTAATTCACACTATCCTAGTTTTATTGCAGCAATGACAGAATTAAAATTTGTATGTTTTCTCTATTTAGGTTAGGATATTATTACATTAGAATTAAGATTTCACTGATATCTCATTGGCTAAAATTACTCAACATTTTTAAGTAGCCAATAAGAATGTAAGCCACGATGGCAATGAGTTTATCATGCGTAAAGGGGAACGATAAGCTCGTAAAGTGACATTTCGTCGTCACAAGACAAGGATGACATGTCAAAAATGTTGCCAATGTGAAATACAAAAAAATTGGATAGGTATTCTTTTGTCACCAATTTGTTCTGTTTTTTTACTACCAAAAAGAGAGTCAATCCACCCTATGTAAGAACTTATATCCTTGGATTATTATAAGAAAAGATAAATAATGTGTTCTGTAGTATGTATGTACTGGTTATTATTATGTTTGCCTTAATACTCAGATATTTAATAAAAACAAAAGACATCGTCACTATTAGTACCTAGTTCTTAATCTAATTTTATTGTCGAAAGAATCTCACAACCAAAATCACACATTTTTCGCATACCTAATTATGATTTGCATAATCGATCCTCTTTCTTCTTTCGTATTTAATTACAAAAGACCTGCGATTCTCTCTCAATATTGATGTAAGTAGGTATTTGAACTTTTAAAAGCAATTGGCAAAGTGTGTGTACCTACCTACCCTGGCTACCTATATATACCTACCTACAATCAGAGAAGAGATTTAAACAAAAAGTAATACCTTAATGGGCTTGGCCCGGATTTAACCGCCGTGGCATTCAAAATGCAAATGTAAGTAGGTAGGTATCTATGAGTTAACATGAATTAATATTTTAAACAACCCATACTACCTACTTTAATCTTTTTTGTCTGTATTTGAAGCGACCATCTCAGTCCTCATGAGTAGCACGCCTCAGACCTCCACGTAAACACTCAGATGGGATTTTTCTACTCAACTACTATTTGATGTTGGAAGTGACCATTTACCATCCATTAGATAGACCGTCCGACCGACCATCCAAAAAATTGTACTGACTATAAGTTAAGATATATTACGGTTGTACATAGTAGGTGCATTAATTGCTACTACTAAGAAACGCTTATGGTATCTTTACTTTTTTTAATTCAAAGAACAATATGGAAAGAATACATCTTTGTTAGGCCAAGGGTTTTCCCTCCTTCTCAGACACATATCGTGACATCACGATATGTGAATTATTACAATAAAATTATACATGACGTGAGAAGGTATGCCCACAAGTTTTGTGACAGGTCCTGATCGCGACCCGGAAGTAGGTACAGATCAAAATATACGAAAATACACTGTTTAGGATAATAATTATAATATTAGTAGAGATAGTACAACTCGTCAGTTCGTCCGGGGAGGTTTCCACAGCTGCCTGCGCTCATAACCCGCTGTGAAGCAAGTCTTGTGAAAAATTCTTGCTCCGGTTGGGAGGTTCAGGATTCAGAAGACATTTTATTTTAAAACGACCATCTCAGTCCTCATGACTATTAACTAGTAATGCATCCACTTGCCTTAGTTATCTTCTTGCTTCCTTGTACTACGATTGAGACTACGATTAATCCTCATATCTTGTCTGCAATAAAGCACCATCCTGGCCCAGATGTAATACATGTATTATACCTCATATTTAGAATAAATTTAACTAAGTATGTTTTACCAAGTTCTTCGTTTCAATACGATATCGTCTGAAGTTAGCTGCGGTCTAGGATAGGTACAGCAAAGTCATTTGTATCTATGCTTAGGTACTCATTTCGCAAATTTCTATTATTCTTAATATAAAACCGGGATTTAGCTACCGGCCGCTGACGACGCATAAGCTTGTAAATAAACAATAATATAAAAAACAAAACCTGCTGAAGATCAGTCGGTTCCGTAGAAGTAAGTGATTCACAGCGGTAGCGATACGTCCATAAAAGCTGTTGTAAGGCCATGTTCAATGCCAGTCGTCCGTAGACCGCGCGAACAATCGACGTTTTTTTATAATATTTATTTTATAAGTTAGGAGTTATGGCGTCAGCCGTGATTACGTTAAGTGCCATATTGCTTCTAGTCGGCGTCTGCGCAGCTGATGTCGGTTCGTATTTTTATATTCTTAGCTGGTCAAGTTACCAAGTAGACTTGAGAGCCTTCACATATAAGTTACTTAAAGTTACTATAGTAAAAGAAATAAAACCTGAAATTATATAAAAACAAAAAGACCTAGAAAAAGAGCAAGAAATGATCCAAGAATCAAAATAAAAAACACTATTATCTCTACTAAATAGGTATATAGGTATTTTGTTAAAATGTCTTGACGCGAGAATCACATGTAAATACTTATATATACATATATTTCATATCTATCTGTTAAGGAAAACATCAATCAAAAAAACAATTTTATGTTAACGAAAATAATATAGGTAATTTACTTTTTTTTTTCTGAAAAGGTACATGCTTGTTTAAATTATGATTAACATCCAAACAGCTTTCGATATATTTATCTTTTTTTTTAATTTCCTCTTTTTTTCTAGGATGCATAATATAGTAAATATATATGTAATAGTAGTGCTACGGGTTGATATTTATTTACATATATCATATACTGAGTGGCGCAAGCAGCGCAAGTTGCACACATAGTGTTAGTTAGCACAAAAAGGTGTAACATAGAGGGCTACGCAATTCTGAAGTGCTTTTACTTACAAAACAACACTCTGCTAAGTTATGGACCTTCCTTTATAATTATACTACTAATTATCTATCTATTCTGATTTACCTTCCTATACCTTTTTCTGATTTACATTTTTAATTTCACACTATAGGATTTCATATACATACTTATCTGGTGGAATACATTCAAACGTTCTAAATTATATGCTGTTATGGCCCAGCCTTTGAGTTGAGTTAATTTAGGATCAAACTTATTAACTCTTCCGCAAAAATGATAGATTGATTCATGTATGAGGTCACCGAAGTGACGTTTTGAATCCAATTCTTGATAACATTTTAATATTTTAATTTTTTATAACCATAAACATCTTAATCACCTGTCAGACTGACTAATTTAAATATAATATTATAGAATAAACCATTTGATAGATAATAATGATAAAATATTTTAATTTTTTTTACGTTTTATTTAACAGAATAACACATGGAATTATCCTTAAGTCCTTTTGAAATACCAACATCCCAAATCTACTTTTCTATTGGGAAAGGGAAAAATGTCTGTCTAAAGCGTGGAGAGAAAAAAAGTCGCCATTTTCTAGCTAATTAAGTACTTCCCAATAATCATTTTAAATTATTTGTTATCTTAACGCTTTACGCGCAAGTTTATCTTAGGTATTTTAGGTGCTAAAATTGCGTTTCTCACAAAGCTGATTTTATTACATAACTCTGTGTAATGGACAGGACAGCCCATAGATATTGTACGAATATTAAGGATATAGGTACTTATTCGTATTTTGATATGACAAGTGCTGAAAACTTTCGAGGGTGGTAACAACACATCACATCTGTGTACAGCCTTAATTAAAACCGTGAATCTGTGCTAATATTATAATCTGTAGAGTTGCAAAGAACCACTTACAGTAAGTTACATGTTCGTTAGAATTAGAGTTTTTGTCTTTCCATACAATTAAATTAACACCCAAGAGTATATAATATACAGTACTCTACTTGTAAGATTAACACACGCCAACTTACAGATCACGATTGTCAGGTTGTCGACAGATACAAAAGTCAGGAGGTCAAGAATTATTGCACTCACACAAATAGTAAACATGATTACGAATATTGACATAAGTAGGTAATGAAGAAATATACGTGTTAATAAGAACCGTTTGACTCTAATATGGACTATTACAGACCTTGAATAGATATAGCTGATAGATAGATAGCGTAATGATTTAATGGACAGAAGTCAATTGTATTGCTTATTTTCTGTAGCAGGAGTAAACCCCACTGAAATGAGTAAAAACATTTTAACAACCTCTGGAAATACATGTCGCATTTAATAAAAAAAAGCAAGCAAAATATATTTGAGGGTAAAACTTCAAAAGTTCTTTATGAATAAAGATCATTGATATTAGAGTAATTTAATATATTCTGAGTTGAATGACCCGCTATTTTGGAGTAGTTCGACTTATTTTATAATAACTTTATCATTTATTTATACAGCAGGATACTGATTACTGATCCTTAATTTTTACGAATATAAGCTGAAGGAGCTGTGGTATAGTTTGAACCACAGATATTTGAATTAAAAATATACAGGTATATATATAGGTATATACTGATACCCTTTTTTATAAAGCTAGGAAGGAACTTAAGGAAAATAATATTGATAGTTACTTTACAATGATCAATTGCAGAAATTACCAATTAATTTGAATAATTGTGGTTATCGCTCGATCAGTGAACGATTTGACGTTTAAATAACTGTTATTATTAACTTTACAAGCATTGTTTACTTAATAGGTCTGAAGACTCGGTAATGTTATTAACTGTTGTAATTCCAATACAATTGAAAACTTGTGCGGGCCGGTGGCTTAAGTATCTTCACTGTACCTTCGAAAAAAGCACCCGTAAGATAATTTCCACTGAACACCCATGATCCACTGCAACCAATAGCGATTTAAAACTCTGTTCTACTGTGAACCAACTTTTAATAATTCTAAATATATGAGGCGACCATCTCAGGTCTCAGAAAAACAATGCATCTAGGACTTCGGTATTTGCACCTGCTTGACAATAATAATGATAAACGTTAAAAGGGTAATGAATTGTGTATGTTTACCATAAGTACTGTCAAAGATTTTTTCGCTTTTCTCTTTAAAGTATAAATTAAAGGAAAACTATAGATACCTCGATACAATTTATTGCTTCGTTTATAAAGCTTAAATCTATAGTCTTATGATCGCAAAGTTCAGTGACTCTAGATTTAAACGCAGGCAGCTATAAAAACTCATGAAATTATTTTAATGCAACGATTCCTTGACATTGAACGGTAGAAACCACTGTAGAACTTGTTTTGAACAGCATTTTCAAAGTAGTTACATCCTATTAATTTAAAAGCTTTATGTAGTCAGACGAGTTGTGTAGGACGCGTTAGGCAAGCAAGGACCGGTCGCCAGATCCGGACGGATCAGCAGTCATCAACACTAACTTAACATGCTAAACCATTAAAAAAAATGGTGCTTTGTGTTACAATAATAAAACAACAAAATAAACTTACAAAGCAATATTAAAAATTTATAGGAAGCTTTTGAAGGGCTCGTTTTTTAATTGGCTCAAGCCTAACACACAAGGCAGATACAGGAAAATAAAATGGTCCCTGAACGAAGTGTGTGTGTCACGAAGATTGCGAAAAAGTTTACCTTAAATCTGTTTAGTATGATTCTTGATTGCATTGCACCGAAGTTGATTTTGACCCTCACTTTGGTATATGTCAAGGGCACCTTTTGATTCATGGATCAAAAATAGGAGTGATTCTCAGAAAAATGTAACAGACGTTACTTTCAATGAGCCATTCACATTCTGATAACATGCGGTGACATACTATATACAATGCCATGTTGTTTATTACTGCCTAGTGCCTAAGTCTTTTTTTTGTACAACATCTATGAACAAGAAATAGATGTTTTCAATGTACATTCATAATCTTGCCAAAACTATAAACTTGAATACAAATACAAAGGCTATTATTTTATAAAAATAGTTCTCGAAAATGTGATTAAAATACCATCTGAGGAGCCTTCAAATGACATAATAATATACATTACGAAAAGGTTTGATAGATATCTTTGGTAGTGATTCAAATTATTATAAAATGCTACTTATAATATACTTTAACTAAAACATAGGTAGGTATATGGTCAATATGAACATAGTTTGAAGGCATAAGGATGTCAACAAATAATTCGAAGACACGTAGTATGTATAACCTGTATCAGATCAAGTGTACATTTACATAAATAAATATAATAAAAGACACACACACACATATGTGCAGATGAATGACTATGTAGCAGTAGGTAAAGTGTAATATCTACTAATGCGGAAGCTTCTAAAGTGACGTTATTCATTGATCTGCTTGAAATAGTGTTTAAACATGAATGTAGGTATAAATTGCTTGTAGGAAAACAACGTTATGCTTATAAATATTGAGCCTATCAAAATAGTAGAAAGGCCAATAGGTTGTCGGGAGTTTGAAGGTGTTCTTAAGCACATTTCTTTAGGAACCTCCTTGAATAGCTCTAGTGATTTAAAACTTAGTATTTAATTCCAGTGACTTCGGCATCGAATCTTGCTATAGTTATATAGAGATAGATTAGATCTAAAATAACGATTTCCTAGAACTTATTTCACTTTACTTACTGATTAACTATGTAATTGTTACGGTAATCTTCTTGACTCATTATAATAAGAAGCTCAGCAAAGAATCATTGTTTAACATTTGTATGTATTTCCCGTATGTTTTTGTTCACAAACGTCAATTTGAGCTGCCGGAAAGCAAAAGTTGCGTTAGTCATCTTGTGTTTCTATTATGTGTTATTACAGACAAAATGTTTTTCAAGCCGGACTTCACCTGTGTTATACTAAGAAATGTTTCATCTAGGCAAGCAAAATTATAAATTCACATTTGAAGAAATGTGTTACTCCTTACGGCTCAGAATAAATTGAGATTGTATCTTTACGTCCATCTATATCTCTGTAAACTATTCTTATTGATAAAAATACTGGTATTGAAGTAATAAAGTTTTACTTACAGTGTTTTTACTTACAGTCCTGGGTTGTGGATACCTAACTGAAAACTTCCCAAAAAAAATAACAGTTAAACCCATAGAGAGATACATTATTACTTATTCCTCGTATAATATATTTCATGCCTAGAAGTAAGTTTAAGCTGCATTTTGAAAAGAAAGAGATTTTGAAACTCAATAATAACGGCGCGGAAAATGTATAAAAATTCATAGCTGCTTTGTACCTATAATACAACATAAGTACAATAAATGACACATTGGAATTGCTATGTCGTTAATAAGCATTTTAAATGATACGATCCACCAACCTGCGCAATGTCGATCCAGTTTGCAACCGGATACATTACATCGATATTAATATGTAGGTATAGGTAATATACTGAAGTATCTTAAATATGTGCATTGGCCGGATCCACGGCAAGGTCCATTGCAAGTACCTTGACCTCCCTACTGAATTTATGGCTTTTGTTTGTGGTTACGCACATTATCATAAATAATTTCACGTTCGCTTACATCACTATTCAATGATTAGCAATTTCTCTTTGTCTTTTATGTTTTGTAATTTATGCACTACATAAGCCTTTTTGAAATGACAGTAACTAAAAAAAGGTTTCAAAGGGCGCAACTTAGCTGCATGCTCCAGGCGCCATTGTCGTTTAGAACGCTGTTGTAACTGATGCTATGTTTTGTTTTATATTCAATTACAAAATTCTTCCAAATTTATCTTACGCCTGTTTTTTTTTTGATATTACAGGTGGAGCCCAACCCGTCACAGAAGTATGCCTCGGATGTTTGTGCCAAGCCGTATCAGGATGCAAGCAAGGGGCGAAGTGTGAAGGAGACGTGTGTGGACTATTCCAAATTACTTGGGCGTACTGGGCTGATGCTGGCAAGCCCACATTGAATGGGTTGTCTCCTGATGCACCGGACGGTATGTTACGTTACGGTCGTTACATTAGGTACTTTCACTGGCTTCTCAATAGTCTCGTAATGGTCTCGAGTTCGAATAGCGATTAGTATCGTGATAGAACGCGATTGTCGAAAAACTTTAACTAATTTTAAACAGTTATTTGCAGGAATGTTTAGTTAGCACTTCATAGTGGCAACTTAATTAATAGATAGATTACGGTAATGACTGTCAAAATGAAACAGATAGCTATCGATAATTAAACTTACTTCCATAACCTGGGATATAGTGAATCATGTCTACTCTGAAAATAAAAATAATTATTTTAGCGCACGAAATAACAAACTCTTTTTTTTGCACAGAAGAAAATTTTACTGATGCTTGTTGAAAGTTTCAGCAACATATTTTCAAATTATTTTATTCAGACTATGTTGAAAAAATAGTATTAAATTGGAAAACGGGTTATAAAACAATGGCATATTAATTACTTTCTTGTAGTTCGCTCCATCTTGAAGTTTCTTTATTTCTGACACACGTTGATATTTCAAGAGTTTTTTTTGTACACATTTCAGCATACTCCAGCTGTGCCATCGACCCTTATTGCGCCGCCCGCACCGTCCAGGGTTACATGAGTAGATTTGGACAGGTAAGCATTTCTTATAATATTCATACATTTTATACAATCAAAGTTTGGAACTTGTAGGCCTTCGATTTCTTGTCATTAGAAGTGTAAATGTTCGGAAGTCAGAAGGGTTTAAACGAGACATTGTTCGGAAAAACATAAATTAAGTTTATTTTCACGCAGATATTTATTGATCTTGCATTGTCATCGAAATCCGTAAAGGACCACGTGGGTGTGCCGAAGTATAATAATAAATAGTGAGCATTGTGACATTGCCATTGAGATTTGCATATAGAGTCGCGGCGTGACATCATCGGGCTAATGCCAAAAGTCATATAAACACAGAGTTTAAACCATAACAAAACGCGTCAAAAGTTTATAACTTTTTTTTATAGATCAATCAGGACGTATAGGATAGGTTAAAGATTCCATTGTTAAACGATGACGATATTGACCTTTAGGTAGATGATTATATTAATATGGGTTGGTAGTTTTATACCTATGTAAATGCTTTTGTGTCCCAAAGACAGTACAGCCGGGCGGAACCAGAACCAGGGCGGAAACTTATAGGTATATTAGACTACCATTAATCAGTCTGTCTCCTAAATGGCCTTAGGATCTAAGAGCATTTTGCCTTTACGTTTCTGACTCAAAATAAAAGTATATTATTATACACAAGACCAATAAAACTTTGTTTATTTCAAAAGATTCAATTAGCAGAATCCTGATTTTAATGATGAATGTTTCGCCCATGATGTCATTAAGGTGTTAACACACTAACTGTTAAGTCGGCAACGACAATATAGAGGACTGGTTTCACACTTAGCTTCTAACGGAAACCAATCAAGCTGATAATGTAAGATACGAGATGTATGGTAATTGTATTATTTATAGCTACCATTAAGAAATGCTATTTATAACTCATGATGCTACTATTATACGTACCCACTACCTATTTCCCCGACATTTCGGTCTAACAACGTTTTGAGAAATTTAGAGGCCTCCCAGCAGTAACAACATTCTCAAAAAAGTGGATCATAATTATCAATCAGACAGATTGTAAATTTTGACGTTTACATAATAAAGAAATAGACAGCATCTCTACAAAGATGATCGGTCAGATGTTTTTCAAAATTTTTATTGGTTGTATCACTGTATTTTTCAAAGACTATTACACATTATTTATTTATCTTTTCTTGGCCTTTTATTATAATGTATTTTTAACTTTTTACCTACATCTAAACATCACACAAACCCCACGTATTAAACACGCAGAGTTTCCAAAAGAAAGTTCTGAATCGTCTGTATTTTTAAAATTAGGAACTCAATTTCTATATTATCATTTCCAGGACTGCAACGGCGATGGCCTAATCAACTGCTACGATTACATGGCGATCCACAAGAAGGGCGGGTACGGGTGTGCCGGCGAGCTGCCTTTCAATTACGTCACGGTATTCAACCAGTGCGTGGCTGCCGTCGCCGCGCAGCAAGGCAACCAGGGGTAGACACTAGGACCACTGTACTCTTACTCTACTCTCACACTATAATGAAACGCTCGGAGAAGAACCGCCTGAGCCAATTAGTTACATAATAATTAATAAATAGTTTAAAAGTACATCCTCTTTTTATTTCCTCACAAACAAAGTCTTAAACTATATTTCTAAATGCATTTGCTTCTATGTGGACGGTGGACATGTAGTCACAATCCCAAGGAAAGTCAACAATCTTAATATACAAGTCGATCTGGGATGAACAGCACATGACACACCTATATTATTATTTGAGACCCAGCAGTGGGACTATGATGGATTGCTGATGTTGATATGGCGAGAATACGCTGTCTAATTTATTTTTAATTTATCTGTCAGGATTTTTAAGTTTGTTCAAACTCAAATAGGAAAGAAGTCCTTCTTGAAATCAAATGTGAAGGCGTTGCTACTCATGAGAACTGAGATGTTAACCTCAAATATAGAGTGTGCCGCATCCACCTTATACATTTTATTAGCAGATTAAAAAATGTAACAAATCTTCCGCTAAACAATTCTTCTAGTAAGCATCCGCATGGATTCTTAGAAAGGTTTTTTAATTCTAAATGGTACTGGATTCATAGAAACCGGATATGTCATTTAATGTAAGTTATAAATGTCATAATCAAGGATATCATAACAATTGGGTAAAAGTAGATTGTAAGTGTACCTATGAATCAAATACCAAGGTTATGTACCTACTGTAAAGGTATAAGAGATCGCCATTTTTTATATAAAAGACAAAGAAAGTCAGAAAGCAAATTTAATAAGTGCGCAAGTTATTTCATTAAATAAATAACCATTGTAATCTTTAGACTATTTAAGATATTATTATATTCCTTCCAGTACAAAATAAAAATTAATACATGAAGCGTTGTCAATACAAATTAGATAGAGAAGATTCATGATACGAAAACGTATGCAACCATATTTAACATCAATCAACCAAGCAGAAGTTCAGGATTTAGGAATCAGATAATATAGGTTACATAGTACCAGTGGTGTAGCTAGCTGAGGTAACAGGGGCGGCCCGCCCTCAAAGGCTCTTTATAGGGAGCGGAATTTTTTTACAATAAATAATAAAAAAATTATCACTATAGAATAGAGCGGCCGATTTAAATGCGGCAATTTTGAGAGTCAACGAAATAGCTCACAACCATTTATAATTGACAAAAAGGGCGGCGAAAAGACGTCCCGGGCGGCGAAAATCCACGCTACGCCACTGCATAGTACATTATAGAAATGCAAACGGCATGTAAGAAATCAGCAAAGTTTCTACTAAAATTCTAAAGGCAGATGGGCGACGTGGGCCACCGTCTACGTCGAAGCGATTCTAGTAGCCTTGTGCATGATACTTTCTTTAACGAAAGGGCCGACATCGTCGACCATTGTTAACTTACGTGTCTGTTTTCGAAAACCGCTTTAAAAAATTTAGTATTTTCCCAGGCCACATAAACAATGAGCAGTGCAGTTGAGTCATGTACCTTGATTCGTTGATAACAATCTGCTTTCAGTCCTCACGGCGTTCATTCACGACAGTCGCAAGATGTGGGTAACCGACATATTTATGTAATAGTTAACTGAACTAAATTATTCCTTACGTTCATATCGAAATAAATACAGTACGTGACCCAAGCTCAAGGCAGTTTTTGCTTAAGATCCTGCTTCTAACAGTACGTAAGCATTATCTAACTTTTTTTGTCATCAGCTTTGAAGTAATCTGTATTGTCGAGCATTGACTCAGTTCTTCGTAAGTGCTCACTGAACTCGGTATTACAAAAACATTAGTCGTGTGTAAGTGGGAGTTGTTCTAGAGAATATTGATGAAAAAACACCCTAGAACAATGGTGTGTGCAAAAACTTGGACCAGTATTTTTGTTAGTGCTATATGGTACTTGAATTCTGTATCAGGTAAGTACCGGGTATTTTCTTAAGGGTTACGAAATGTAGTGCAAATAAATTAAATAAAAATAAAATGCAGAAATATCTAAGGATCTTTAAATTATAGGTACTTATTTAATTAAAACAATAGGTTCTGAATTCTGCTTATCACTTCATCACGTAAACTTCATTAACTTTATTAAGTTAATTCTCATTAGAATTGAAATTATTCTACTCCGCAGTATGTAGATCCATTGCAGATGTGAAGTAGGTACCTTTCGGCATCCCAAACTGCCGCTACCCGGAAGGATAATAAGTAAACATACCTACATTAATACGAAACTAAAATACCTGGTGAAATTCGTACTATCTAAAATTATTGATTTGATTGTAACTATTCCTAAGACTAATTCCATTTTCTTTTTTAATTTTGCTATTCGTCTGTCGCGTTTAGTTTTTCCTAATTTTCTTTTTTCGTAATCCACCGACTTTTCCGAAACCCAGAATTGAATTTAAAAAAATATTCAAACACGGAAAAACATTTATATTTTCTCACACTCTCTATTCCGTGAGTCGAAACAGTTTAAACTTTTTGCGACGAGTATATAGGTATGTAGGTACCTAACACACAACAATGATTGAAATGTTATCTATAAAACAGGAATCCACGTATCAAATCTCAACGAATCGTGTCTGAGGTGCCTCTGCCACGTTGCCGGTTGTGATCTATCCCACGGCTGCACAGATGGCTACTG
>DWQK01000656.1:0-19309 GCA_018231225.1 Noctuana stator
TTAAGCTATACTGCATAATTTGTTAATAACCTGTAATTTATACACTTGATTTTAAAGGAGTGCCGAGAGTTTTTTCCGTCGGCTTTTTTCCCGGCCTACCTTAGTTAAAAGGCCGCTTTAAGAAGATGAACAGTATTATTTGACGTTCATCCAGTGTATACGTGCTGAATAAAAAATTTTGAATTTGAATATGTTTGTTACCTCGAAACTTTCAACTGAGTGAACGAATTTTGATGATTCTTTTTTAATTTAAAAACTTGTGCTTCCGTGGATCAAACGGTCCCATTTAAATTTGGTCCAGTTCTGACAATAGCTCCATCAGAAAACCATTATAAGTCATAAATTTCCAAAATTGCATTATGTATAGGTGCGACAATTTGGAAGTAAGTTGTTTTCATTAAATAACACATTATTCATAAATTTATAATTAGAACATCGTAATTACCAAATTAAACCTATAAAAATCATATATATTTTTTAAATTATTACTTGTATTATAACTCTTTTCTTGTAATAAACTAAAAACCGATTTCCTGTTCTTAACTTCAACAGTAATTTATCTCGCTACCGATTCGTACTTATTAATTATCCCACTTAGTACAAACTACTTATCATTCCGTATGAGTTCACAACTCTCGGCAATTAATAGTTCTCAAGTCGTATTACAGTCGATAAGTGTCATCGTCAGAGCGAGGCTGAGAAATGGCACGGTATTGGAAATGAACTTTGTCTTTTAGGTAGGTGTTTCTTACTAACGTAGGTGTAATTGATCCGTTAACGGAAACTGTAATATTTATTTCACTGTAATTATAAAATAATAAATATATTTTATTATTTAACGGAAACTGTAATTATTTATTAGTTACAGCAACTTCTTTACGTCTTTACAGCAACACCAGTCTGAAGTGAGGTTTGCATTCCGAATACTATCTTGAATGACATTAAAAAACTCCTTTGAATTTAAAACTGTTTTCCAGGCAATATTTTAAAGCTCCATTCCGCACATATATTTTCTTGCATCTCGATAACATTTTCAGTTCAAGTGGACGCGTCGGTCCGATCGCAGATAACAAACGCAATTTACACTTCTCCAGATGTGAATTACGTGCTTTATATTCTCTATTTTATGTTTTTGAAGCTCACATTGTGTACTGCTATCTCGAAAATATGATTTTGTTGGAAACAAAGGAACAAATGAACGAAATAAAACAGACAACGCGCGGAAGCTGGACAATCCACTTCAGTTGTTCGGATTTTATTTTTGTTTCGATGACTCTTCAAACGATCATATTATATGAGATCAAAAGTTTCGATATAATATTAATAATAAGTAATTGAATATGAATGTGATAATTTAAAAGCAAAATTTCGAAGCGCTAAGAGCCGCGGTGGCCTAGTTGATAGAGCGTCTGGTGTTTAAGAATAAATATAAATTGTATAATGGTGACAACTTAATATGGTAGGTCAAGAACATAAGTTCTTTTCGACAGAAAAATCTTTTATTATCAAGGGTAAAGGTGAAAACAGCTCAGGCGGGAATTTGATTAAAAGAAGCGTATAAGCTCTTACGATATTTATCCTTTTTAAAGATCACTTGCGTTCTTTTGAATATTTGACGAGACGAGAAATAAATTATTTACAGTAATTATTACTTTTCGACCGTAAAACTACCGAAATAAATAAAAAATGCTCAGTTTTACGCTACATTGTATACCAAAAAAGTTTCGTAAAAGCTGTACTTTAAAAGCCTTTAAATAATTTAATATCACCGTGTAACATCCGAAAAATCTGTGCATAAAAGACTTAAAATCGCTGCAGAATAAAATTAACAACTGTGACCTATTTTTAAACAACTGACGATTCTGAAATATTTTGATATTTTCGTTGTTTTTCTTTTATGGAGATTTAATAAGATTTGAGAAGTGATAAACAGTAATAAGCATATTAATGCAGTGATACGGCTCGTTTCTCTCTCAAATATGGGTATGTCTTTCGTGAGTTATAGAGCATTATCCGCCATTATTAATTCATTCACGCGGACGGAATTGCGGAGACAAGCTGTTAAGACAATACATAATAAGATAATAGGTACATAAAGAATTACATTAAAGGATTACAAATAATTGAAGAAACAGCTTTGTCGTGGATGCCACGGACACATTCAAAGATGACAATGACCCAGACCGAGAACAGAAATATAAATTTATCATTTAAAGTTCTGCCTCGCCGGGGATTTTACACGGATTCGAATGGTTGATTGGCGTGGTAACCACCACTGCACCAAGTGGGTCGTCCAATATTGGTAGTTGGTCTGGTCTGCCCTAATAGAGACTGAAGGCATGAAATCCGATGCGGACCCAAGTCCATTGTGCTCCTGACGTTTATGAGGGTACAGGAGCAGCGCAAAACGTAATTTGATATGTCTATAAAGAACCTTCTAAAATGATTGCCTCCGAGTTACAACATTGTTTCAACGTATTAAGGTGTTTGAGATATTATATTAGAAAGGTACTGGGTACTGGTTAAGACGTTTGGGAGAAATGGGGCTGCCATTAAACGGTGTTTCTCCGGATTTGGCCTTAATATAATAATATACATTTTTCTGACTATTTAGTTTGAAGATGCTTTTAACTTGTTCTTGCAATAAACTTATCAATTATGTGGCGAGCACGTAAATAATTTATAGACACATAATTTGCAAAATCTACTTCATTTGAACCTGGAACCGCCGAAAATCAACCTATCTATCGCTTCTCTTCGATGATAAGATATTACAGAAAACCAATAATTTTAATAATACAAAAGAGATTAAGCGAAATTACCGCACTTAAAGAATTCTTCACACATTTAGCATATAAGTACGTCCCCGCGTTCTACATTTACACCGAAAATTTCAGCGTTTATTTTTAAATTTAACAGCCTTTACATCATTCTATATCATGCAATTTTGTAAAAACCGCCTACAGTTTGTCTTCAGCAATATTTATTTTCAACTGTAAAGCTTTTTCAGCGAATCTCTTTCAGCTTCTTTTGTATACGGCATAAAGACCCCTGACTGAGCAACTCTTTTGACAATCCCTTGTAGCTATTTGTTCATAAATCCTCTTTTATCTGAATCTTCACTAAATCATTGTTCTAATCACCCTATGAATGAAATCTCAAAGGACGATTTGAGTAAAATTAATTAGTCTACGCTTTGCTGCGAAATAAGAAGATTACGCGCTTAGTATAGTCATGCAATGGCAATTACATTTTGTTTTGGAACTCTTTGTGACGATTCCTCTGTGATTAAAGCCGTTTCTTGTTGTGTTGGAAATAAAAATATGCCTTTGTGATGAGTTTTGGCTTACCGCGATATGTACCTGCCTAATTGTATAATAAAAACATTGCACTAAAATAAGTCTGTCTGCCACCAATCCGCATTGGAGCAGTATGGTGGAGTATGGTCTAGGTCTTCTCCGTTTGTGGGGAGAGGCCCTTGCCCAGCAGTGGGACATTACAAGGGTTGAAGGCAAGACTGTCTGCAACCCTTTTTATGGCCCAATAGTAGACACGTATTAGGTAATTATTATCTTCACGACATTGGCGTTAAAGATTAACCCTTTTCATTACTCTCGTATCGAACTGCCTAGACGTAACCTAATAGATTACTGTGGAGATATTAAAAGCCTGAACGGTGCCCTGTGTATAATAAAAACGCCTATGTCAGATCATTCACCCTTTACCCCTGTATTATAACGCCGCATGATGAGCGTAACGCTTAGCTCGACACACCGATTTGCATTCTGCGTCATTATTTTAACGCCATGCCGTCTGAAGTTCTCAAGTCCGGCGTGATTATCGAGTCAAAACGTATGACAGACGGAGTCCCTGTGGCTAAATTATTCCCAGTCACGTACAGAAGGCGGGCTTCCGGCGTTGTTCTAAAATTTTAATCATACGTTCGTCGGGCGGATAACGAAAGAACATTTGAAGTTGGGTTAAAAGATAACAGAGTGAAATGTTTAAACATGTGTCTATTGTTTGCTAGTATGCTAGCAAATATGAAGAAATACATATTGACTCTAAATCAGAATTGAAGCTCGGCAGGAAACCATGCTTACATTGGCTAGCATGCTCAAACTTCGAACACTGATCTATAAATTCAAAGTTTTTCTAATAAGCGCAGAAGTTAGAAGCTTTGCACATAACTCTTGGAAGTTTGAACACTGGCGGGTGTCATGTGTTGGCCGCGTACAAGCTTCGTAATTTCTAGTGGCAGAAGCGTTTTGCAATAAAATAATAATAATGCAATAAAATAATAAAATTCTTGAAGTATGTTTGCATAAACAAAACGTGTGAAAGGTTTTATATGTTATCACAAAATACTTATGCGAACTTCACGTATTCAAAGCCTTAGATAAAAAAATTATTACTTTGTTTTGTTCATCGTTTATTAGCAAATAAAGACCGCTGTAAGCATGCCACGTGATTTTAAAAGCTCACTGTAACCCATGGATACCCACATGTAACTCCTAATAGGAAAGAAATTCTATCTGAATCATATGTAGAGGCATTGCTACTCATGAGGACATTAGAGGACCCCATCGCTACTTTGTAGGACAATAATAGACTAACGATTCTGATGATTATGGACACTAAATACCCAAATATTACAATCTTTATAATACCTAATTGTGCTTACGAAAATTCAAATGGTTAAAGCTAAAGATAAATTAATGGCTTTAATATGCAAATTAAAATAACTTCGTAAAGTTAAAGAAGATTCAAGCCATACCGTAACTAAAGGCCAAAATTCTAAATAGGTTATCTCTGCTTAACTCTTTATTACTCAGACTTAATTAAAATGTCTGACTCGTGATTGGATTTATGTGTCGAAAAATAAATTCAGAACGTCACTTTGATAATAATTTATC
This sequence comes from Noctuana stator, assembly GCA_018231225.1. Taxonomy (NCBI): domain Eukaryota; kingdom Metazoa; phylum Arthropoda; class Insecta; order Lepidoptera; family Hesperiidae; genus Noctuana; species Noctuana stator. The sequence goes on from DWQK01000656.1 coordinate 4,917, forward strand.
CCTTAATTCCCGGAAATTGTCAGCTTTCGCTTCTCAGAGCTGATAAATGGGTGAAATTCGGGAGTTCCAAGGAAGAAATACACTTGGAATGTTTCTATGTTACAATGTTGTCAATCAGTCACCGCCAGTTCACCCATTTCGTTTGCCGCCTTCCCGCTGATTTGATTGAAACTTCCTTCGCCGCACCTGAGCCTTCGATATCTTGCGTTTTTATCTGTAAGTACAGCAATTCCTACGTCTATAGGGAGGTATTTACGTCTATATATTGGAAATAGACGCCTTACCGACAAGGCCTAGTTACCATACCGGTCTGCCGTCCGAATATTCCTTGGTTCGATTCCCGACGGGGCAGACATTTAAATAATAAACAGTTTTTTGTCTATCTTCTATCTGTATCTGTGTGTTAAACTGTAAGTGTAAACACTTACATTCCAACAGACAGACATACCACTTCGCGTAAAAAAATATTATTAACAAAACCATTCATGACATGCAAACAAAACCGAAAAGTTGATAATAAATTACATTTAAGTATTTTCAACTCTGCGTTATTGAAATACAAATAAACCGATGTATTTCATTAAACCACGACAAAACATACCTTTTCTACTGGGGCCCATTCGGCTGCAAATGTAAAGCGTAGGCTAAAATTGTTACCTTAAATTCGTTTATGCCTACCATTCGGGCCCGGGGTAGGTAACGAACGTTACAATTGGTCCCGTGGCGATCCAAGTTTCAGGTTAGCTCGCTTCAACGCCGGAATTAGGCCAAGTATGCCGTATGATAATTTCAAGATTTTCTGCATAATATTACGTGGAAGTGAAACTTAAGCCGCGACTGGCTTTAGAAGTTTAAGTTAAAACGTTTAAGCATTTGTATAGTACAGAGTAGCTAAGACTTGGATTTTATAACTTCACTAATAAAAAGTTTTCTAGTTTGTGATAAGAAAATTTTACTATAAATTTTAAAATGTATTTCAATGAATTAGTTACAAATAGCTAGAAATAATTTATCACGATTAATTTATTCCGTATTACATGAACGGCGGAGATTATACTTCTAAAATTAAGGTAAATACAAAGAAAGGCAAACAGTTTCTAATTTTATATCTGGGCTGTTTACAAGCACTCGTTACGCAAATTGTATTTGTTTTATTCCATTTCGTAGACCCTTGCCTCAGAGGTTGGCCGCTCGCAGTCAATTTACCTTTACCCGACCGAGTTGCTACGATTTTTGAACAGGTTAAATAATGTTCTTTATAAAATGTATTCAAACAAATCCGTTTATTTACAATACGCTTAATATTTCTTTTAAACAGAAATGAGATGAATAAAATGTCTCAAAACAATATCGCAGATAAGCGATTCTATTTTACTTTGTAATGCTCAAATAATAGTGGGAAATCTTTGACGTATCATTTTACATAGTATTTGTACCTAAATATCTATCCATCTGTGCACTAACTTTGTAAGTATGTATTAAAAATCCTTAATTTTAATCGTAGCTACTTGAACATTCCATTCATTGAAACCCTCAATTTATTCTAAAGTAAATTATAATTTATCACAAAAAGACGTAAAACAGACTTTCTTCCCCGCAAGTTTAATTACATGACATTTTGAAGAGACGAAAATCTCGCCGGTAAATATCACTAATAAGACGTTAAATGAACTGACAGAAAAGTGGTATGACGCTTTTGTCTAACTTTTTGCAACTCCCGCACTCACCCGAAACTCGAGAGGGACTATTAAACTTTACGAGGCGTCGCGCCGCTAAACTTTTTAATAAATTCATCCATCCAAATCCAACGACATTACGTACAGGCTTCGAACGACAAAAGAGACGCCATTTGAAAGCCATTCCTTCATCTATCAGAGTGACACGCAATCAAACAATACAATAAAACTTCTCTTCCGAAAAATACTTCAAAATAATTCTCCATTTAAATTCAGGAGGGAGGCTGTGTAGCGTCGTTCGCCAACAAAGGCTTTCCTTCGAAGGTAATAACCGCTGGTGCTCCCGGTATATTGTATGTTTCAAAAAAGGTTGGAATAACAGAACGAAACAGTTAAATGCATCGAGGGTGCTTTAGAAGTAGAGTGTGCTTCTGGAAAGTGCGCTTTCGAATTGTTTCTACCTCGGACTGTTTCAAACGACTTCTCATAGTCCAGACCTTTGTGAGAAGCACGATAAACACAGATATTCTTGAAAATAACTTTCATAATTTTATAAAATTTACAAGCGTGCTGTTACGTCTTAATTCAGCAAATAAGGTCATTATATTAAAATAAAACTATTTATTTCATACTAAAAATTACAGAAAGAAAAAGATGCATACAGGAAAACAATGCAAAAGATATCTCAAATCGCTGAAAAGCAATTTCATCCAAAAATTGTCGAGATAAGGAGTTAAAAAAGATAAAATTAGAGAAAAATTATGAGAAAAGGATGTTAGACTTCTTGTAGAGTGAAATAATGTGAAATAATCTTGTAGAGGGAAAGTGAAATAATGTGAGCATTCTGGCGAAGATCAACCGGGAGTCGTTTTTGTTTGATTTATATTTATTTAATTAGGTCTGTTGTTATTTTTTGTGTGTTCTATGCGCTTACGCTAATGCTAAGGGACGCGGACCAATCGCCCATTACAATATTATTTTGAGGACGTATTGAGCCTTAAGATTGGAACGACATTTTAAGACAAGGTCATATTTACGAGGCTAAAAAAGCCGTGATTTTAAATTATTTACAAAAGACAGTTTTTTTTATTTTTTCAACATTCCTAAAGCTATGTTTTTAGGCATAATTAAGCATCAAACTTTCACCTAAGGGTAGAGACGCAGATGTGGGTCATTACACTTCGGAAGTCGTAACGGTTATTGAACTCATCATCGCAGTCATTACGCTGATCACCTCGAGTTTATTCCACTTTCCCTTTTATACGTGAGAAACAACATTTTTTTAAGTGTAAAAATAAAAAAATTGTTCATACCTCAAACATAAGATTACTTTACACATGACTTACTTCACAACAGGGTATGAAGACGGCGGTGATACTGGAATTGTAAAAGTTCTATCACCTACCTATGTTAATAAAATATTTATTAGGATTAAAGTGGTACAATTGTCGATGACAGTTCATGAATATCGTTAGTCTGAGTCAATTTCAATATCTTTGTGCAGAATTTAATCCAGCAACTAAACACAGGAACAAAGAAGAACAAAATAGTTAATATGGTCCAATAAACTTATCTAATTATGTAAATGGTTAATGATTCAAATATGTAAATAGGTACGAGTGACCACAATAAATGGTATTCAGGGAATACAAAACACACGGAAAACTAGTTGAAGGGTCTAAGCGGAATAACTCTCTAGAGATTCATATGCGGAGATTTGGTCGTATTCCACCTACTCTAGCGATGTTAGCGATAATCGTCGACGTATGCAGATTACTACGATTGTTCTCGATGTCGTGTGCGTAAACTGGGGATATACGTTATTAACTGAATTGTGTGGAGGGGGTGTTTGGGCAACCAGTCGCAATCCTCCATTATTTGTGACTAGGGACTTGTAAAGCAGCCTAACTTTATGAAGTAACTAAGATAATTACGATCATAAGTTATACAAGTTGCACGTGACCGTGTTTTTTCACAAAATACTTATTACAGAACGTTATTAATTATTAATTATTTAATAATTAATAACGCTGGACACTCACAGCCCCCACACTAGGAGTCCCTGTCTTGTGTGCCACGGATACACACAAATACATTTACACAAACACCCAGACCGGGAACAAAAATATATATTCATCATTTAAATTTATGCTCCGTCGGGAATGGAACCCGGGACCTTTCGAATGGTGGATCGGCTTGGCAACCATTACACCACACGGTTAATTGAAATTACATTAAAAACAGGTTACTTACTAGTAAAATTATGGTAATATTCGATCAAATTCCGAAGGGGAAATGCATTTTAGTTTGATTTCAATTTATATGCATTACGTGAACCCTGAAATATATTCGCGACCCAAGATTTATAGGGGAATAACCAAATATTGTTACATGTAATCTTTTCCGTAAGTTTCATAATTCTGAAGTCAATATCAATTTAATAAGTACTCGTACATAGTGTTTTGCGCTAAATATCATAACATTTTAATATAACGTAGTTTAATATAACCTAAATAGTTGGTGCGAAGATTGTTACTTTTAACAAATAAGCATAAAGTGAATGTTTTGTGTGACGAATATTTTAAGTTACCTATTTTTTATTACCGGTGTTAGTCGATAGTTTTAGACATTTCAATATAATATTTAATACACATATTATACTTGTAATAAACATCTATGATAGATAGAAACTGACAATATGATAATTACCTTTTTTAAATAATAGGTAATATATTCAAGTTTAAATATTATTTTTTCAATTCAATTGTATGGTTTAAAGAAAGATGTAGTTACGAGAATTATTCAATAATGGTTTAAGCTTTTCAATCTTTTCCAAGTTCAAAGCATTTCTCGGCGCTTCCCAGTCAAAACATTTTGTAGCCTCTCGGGGCTAAGTCGAAATTAGTCGGAGCTCAGAAAGTCCTCGCAGAAATAGAATAGTAAAGCCGATTACAATACGCCGTCATCGATTCACTGTCTACTTTACCGTTGCTAAGGTGGTCGGAGTGCTCTTTCGTTTATTTGATATCTTATTATCATTGTTGGAAACTATTCCTGCCCTGTTTTCTTAGAAACAATCCTTTATTATTGTGTGGATAGTTGCGCGGAGTCGGACTGGATCGCAAGCAATAATAATAATATACCAAAATGTCACAGTATGTAAAGACTAAATCACCTTTTAATTTTTTCAATTGACTTGCTAACGTATGACGTCATAAGTTTCATTGACCATATTATAAAATGTTAATGTGTTACGTTTTGACAGCTCATCAAAAGTATCTCAATGGGTATACTAATTCGGTTTTTTATTGTATAAGTATAAAGATATCAAAATTGAACGAAGAAACGTGACTATCAAAAATACTAAAATTGCTATGTATTGTTTTTTTTTTATATGTAACGTAGCCATTAAAAATATCCTTCATTATCTGAAGTTTTATCGTAGTGCCTGTGCAATGGAACGCGGAAATAACTTTGGTTTAAATTAATTCGAACAACTCGAACCGTATTTTTTCTTAACTTACTTTTTTAAAAACATTTGCATAACTGAATATTTTTATCAGTTAAGACATTTTCAGCGGAGATCTGAAGCATCTTCTTGGGAATTTTAAAAGAAGTCGTTCACCGAAAATGTTTCACTTTTTAACTTTGAGCAAACATTTCACATAAAACATAAAAAAACAGCAAAATTCACAAGGAATTTCGACTGTTCTTTTTTAAAATGGACTTGTCCTACTTTCGGGCTTTTACTCACAATTTTTGGATCTTAGACAGCAGGTATTTATGTTGTAATTTCGAAAATGGGTTTGGTTCCAATATGCAGAGACGTTTTTTTTTTCTATTCCTATTCCTGTTGTAGCCTTTTATTGTTTTCTGGCTCGGTCCCGAGGTCTTGTAAAATTTTTTTTACGTTTTAGCAATTATTACAAAATAAATTCGGATCCCTGAAACTATTTTTTTTCCCCTCAATAAAGTTAAAAGCCAAAACATTTACATGAAAATGAACATAAATTATACCCAACACGTAAATCTTTTATTATTTATTGCTTTAAAAACTTATTAACGCGATAATAAGAGCGCAACATTATTGCAAAACGTTACAAATTTCAGTAACCTTAAACCTCTACTTCGCTATTCGAAATGCAATAAAAATCTAACCAAACCCATTACAGAAAACGAGGAGCTGAATGTCAATGACGGACATATTATATTTCATGGCTCTTTCCCGCCGTTCGTCTCTAGTGCATATTGAATCTGAAATAAACCACGTGAAGGGGAAAATGGGTGGCTACAATGCGAAAATGACAGCGTCGGCCCGCAGAAACCTCTCAGGTGCTTCGCTACTGCCTTTTTATTATTTACAACGCATTTTCAACGAGTGTTTACCGTGAGCTTTACTTTGATTTTGGAAAAGTGGGGAAATGTAAACGTGTGATCTGAATACGTAGGGACGAGCGTACTATCCGTTTTTATGGTAAGTGCTTGCGTTGCGTTAGAGATGTTGGTGGGTTTAGTAGTGGAATAGGGCACTTAGAAAGAACGCTCGCTGCTACATAACGCTTGTAATAGAAGTGTATTATTTTCTGAGTGTTGGGTTTTGACTCAGACACTGTGTTTGGTAGATGCTTTTGATTGTTTTACAATGGGTTTTTGTTGAATCGAATGATGAATTACACTGTAGTTACGGGGATAACCAAAAAAGGATAACATAAGTATTAGGTACTTACTTATCTATTATGCTTATATAATTCAGTATTTGATTTCAGATAGTATAACAAACGTCCTTTTATAGAAGTCACAACATCCCTACTTTACCTGAAGCACATTTATTTACTGGCACTAGTCAACGGTAAAAATAAATACCCAGGAGACTTGAGGAGGCAACAAAGCGGATTTGCTTCGTGATATGGCTTTCTCTTGTGTTCCCGTAAAATAAATTATACCGGGGACTTCATATCGATGCACTCGCAACCTGCTTTTGAAAATAGCTTTTGTGTTTCAATTTGCCAGTTAGGAATTAAATTTATATTTATAGAGTTATTATACACTAGCTGTGCCACCCGGTTTCACCCGCGTTTAGAGTTGTAACATAACGCTTGATAGCCTATAGCCTTTCTGGATAAATAGACTATCTTACACAACAAGAATTTTTCAAATCGGTCCTCTAGTTCCTGAGATTAACGCGTTCAAACAAACAAACTCTTCAGCTTTATTATTAGTGTAGATAAGCTAAGCTTTCTCGAATTAGTGAGTGCGCGTGAAATCATGCAGTTATTTATTACGTACATTTACGGAACGCACAACTTTGCCCGAACACGATGTTGAATTCCAAATTAGTATAATGATAAATTCCAGATGAGTATAATGTTTAATTCCAAATGAATATCAAGTTAAATTCCAAATGAATGGGCTCGGGCTGAAGAGCTTTAACTCAGTTCTGTGAGACGTGGATCGCACCGACGCCTCAAAATTATTGTCAAAGATTAATGAATGTGTCTGCATTCTCAGAGGCTTGGATTGCGTAGTGTGAAATGTGGGAGTAAAAAATTTCGTGGGTCGCCTGGAAACGCTAAACTGAAAATACTTTGTGTGGAAAATTTACGGATAATTACGGTTTTATTGCAATAAATAGGTATGGCATAATCAGAACCAAAATACTGATAATTTAGTAACAAAACTATTATTTACTCAAAATATATAATTCAAAATACACAATTGTAATTGAAAACTGCATTTCAAATAGAGCATAGACCAGTTATTTATTTTGCAGTATATAATAACTAGATGATTCACAACAGGTCATGTTAATTATAAAAAAAGCAACCAGTCTATTATTTTGATTTAATGTAGAATAGAAAGTTGCCTCAGACGACAAGTCCTTAATAATCTGTTTCGAAAAGTACTTAACTACGCCTTACGTATTTGAAATTTCTAAACAGTTGACGAAGTTTTGGACGAAACAACGGATTCAGAATTAATCGTTGTGAACATTTAATTGTGAATAACGTTTGCCTCGTTGAAGACATTAAACTCATTATGTCGACGACAGCGCCTCAAGACCGCGGGCTTTTTGTAATTTCAGTGATAAATGAACAGCGCATGGTTGAGTTAAACGAAGCAAGACTATTTCAGAGGAGGTTACTTAACTGTTGTCTTAAGTTTTTCTTGTGGTTTAGTTGCCTAGCTAGTTATTTCGCTTCAATTCAGTTTTCTTAATAGAAAATAAATATTTGATTAAAATAAATAATTTAATTATAATATTTTTGATTAAGCAATAATACCTAAGGGAAAGTTTTTTAAATTACTTTTCATTATCGATATTTTTTTATTAATTTTTTAAATATGGCCTTTCCGTTCTCTTCATTATACTTTATTGATCTAACGCTGACGCTTTATTCGAAATTCTTCAAAAAAATTCTTCTAAACTTACATTCTTCAAATTCTTTTATTGATTTAACAGAACTCTTGTGCACAGAACCTTAAAACTTACTATTGCTGAATTACCTATTCTATATTTAATACCATCTATCAAGGAACTTAAACGAAAGGTAAATAATCATAGATAAACAAGGAATACCTATAATAAATCCTATACCAGATCTGATTTTCGATTAAAAGGGAAATAAATTGTAAAGTAGAAAAACAAAAGGGCAGAGAAAAGTAAGTTTGTAAGATTAATTCTTACGATAAAATTTCACGCTTGGAATCTTGTAACTACCATTCCGAAGAGGGCACGGGCTGGATTGATATCGCAAAAAAACTTTGTAGAGCTACAAGATATTAGATGTGTTTTTATTTTATTTCATAGCAATTTTTGTGGAAATTTCCTAAAGATAATACTTTTTGAAGAATAAGAATTTAGTTATTTTAAAAGTATAAATTGAATGTTATAACTTAGGAAACTAGACTACAATTTTTATTTTTAAAAGAAAGTTGGTTAGTAGCAGAGTAAGTAATTAAATAATAAGTTCTTAGTAGGTTTGATAGGTTAGTTTGAAAAGGTATACCTACCCTCGTCGTCATATACCGCCGTGATTCATGTATTTATGTCAAGTACTAGTATATCAGTTGAGGAGCTGTGAACGCCGGAAACACTTATGAGGCAACCATCTCAGTCTTCATGAGCAGTTAGGACCTCTCTCCTATTTGAGGGTGTATGTGTCTATAAGTTTTAGAGTACATCAAACAATCAGGCCTCGTTATTATTAAATTATATTTCATTAAGAACGTTATTAAAAAATATGTACATATAATTTAAGCGGTATTTTAAATACTGTCTAAGTAAATAGGCATGTAATGATTCTGTCGTGTTAGTTAACTTTGGAAAAATTAACTTTAATTGAAATTTAAAGCAACGGATTTAGCACAGGAATGTCAGAGTAAGTGCATTATAACACGCGATACATAATTTCTTCATTGAACGGTCGTCGACTTTACAATTCAACTGAATATGTTTTGTTCTTCAGTAGGTATTTCTAAGTCTACACGTTAATTTGGCTCAGTTAGTAGACGTGGAGGCTAGAACTCCCCACGGACCACGGAACTCTGTCTTTTTACGGCTTTCTTTCAAGGCAGCAGCGCTTTAATGTCCGTTAAGGAACATTTTATCTTTCTTAGTTTATCTTGTCAAAGGAAAAGGGTTCTGTGACACACTTCGGATAACGGAAAAAGATAAACCACGCCTCCGGTTTTATCAAGTTTTTCCGCTTTCCCGGATTACGGCGTGCATTTGAGTTTATAAAGCGCCGACGTTGATGAACATTCGCTTTGAAAATACGATTCGCGATATCCGTTTAAACGAAATCAAATTAGTTTAAATGACTTGTATCATAATATTATTATCTGCTTGCCTTAAACCCCTTTTATGTCCCACTGCTGGGCACTGATTTCTTCCCACAACCGGGGAAAGCCTAATTCACAACGTTCCACTAATGCGGATAAGTGGATTATTATCTATTAATTTAATATTTTTAAAACTAAGAAAAGAGTGAAGTGAACCATTCTAGAAAATGTACATTTAAAACGTAATAGTGCCTTCAATTTTCAGTTATTCCTCTAAAGAATTAACGATGTTGTAACACAAAAGAACAACAATATAATAATAATATATTTATTACATTTAATCTCTTGCAGTAGAAATAGAGGATAAACGGTCGACAATAGTCAAGATAATATATTATATAGTATGATTATTATCTGAGGAAATAAGATCCGCGAGGCCCAAATCAAGAATGTTATTAACTTAGAAGTTATTTTCGTAGGGGTCTGGCGCCAGTATGTCGTTACATGCGAAATAGATATGATTATAATCAATTCCTTATGTAAAATTTGTATACAAAGTCCCGTAATCAGTTCCCTTATTATGAACTCCTGTGGTTTCATATTAAGTAAATAAATAATAACTGATTGAATGATCTGATTTGTTCATAATAAACCCTTTAGAAATGCTTTTCTAACGACCAATTGACCTGGAAAAATATGTTGTATATTATGTGTATTTTATGCGTGTATTTTAAGTATAGCTTCTTAAAGATTTGCTAACATTTTGCTACCTAAATTAAGTGTTAGCAAATAACTAACTCATGACTCGTAAATAAATCGTTTGAAATACAACAAAGCGATTTTTAAGATGTATGTTATAATAAACAGTAACTGTAAACAGCATAATTGAATACTGCTTGTATTGAATATATTACTTTCAATGGGTACCTACTAGGCAGTTCTAGCTATGTTTTTAGCGTTCGTTCGTACTTGTAAAAACAGACATGAAAAAAGCCTTGAAAAGATAAGTATCACAGTCGTTTTGTAAGCCTGCGGGTACGAACTATGCGAGGTAATGAGAAATACTCTGAAACAAAAGATTTTTTTTATCAGACTGTACTCGAATGTTGCTGTAACAGCGTTTTTTAAACAGGAAATATTACTGCATGTCCCATGATTGAAACTGTGAGCGAGCCAAAATAACCCCAAAAATAAATTTCATTCTGGAAATTAAATAACAATTTTGATGAAATGTTTGTTATTTATGTAAATATCGATACACCTGCTACCGGGCTGCACAGTTCCGCGATGCAATCGATACAATAAATTATTTTCGAGTTTCCGAAACATTACTCTCTGTTGGTAGAGCGAATCAAATTCGCCACTAATTAACATATCGAATAAATCAATTTCTTGTGAAGAGGCACCTGAATAACTGAATTCGTGACTCATTCGAGCGCGGACAGTGAATTATGTTTCATATACGTACTATTTATCCAAGTAGCTGAAACAAAATTAAATACCGTGTTCGACGGTCAGATCGATATCTAAATTAAAATCTATATTCAATGTCATGGTTTCTAAAGTTATCTGTATGAAAAATTGCTACTGAAGTGTTTTATTTAATCAGTTTTATAATAGGTACCTATTACTGGCAGAATATATAGGTAGGTAGTATTGTCTGCATTTTTATGTAAGGAAGGATATAACCCAGTTTTTATTGTAATTACAGCCCTAATTTTAAAAATAAAAAATTCCCTTTATAAATTAATTCAAATATAATACGAGGCTATCGAAACAAAGCAGGATCGCTATTGTCAGCGGGTCGCCATTTTGCAGAATAGCCGATAATGGAAGCAATTAAAATGTATGGAGGCTTAACTGCAATGTCCTGCACCGAAATTAATTTATAGTCGGGCCAAAACAACCCTAATTTTGCGAGCAACGTTTCACCCTTGCTTTCATATGGCTTGTGATCGCCGAGCTAAGCTTAGCACGAGCGAAATGACAATGTGGATAATGGACACTGGGAAAATGTAGCTACATCGCATGCGGTGTTATGAGATGCGTTCTAGCATTATAAGGCCAAACACTGTACACAATTGTCTAATAATGAGTTTGACCTGTGAAATATATTCTGTCATACGTATACTTAGTGTGTAACTGGACAAAGTAAAGTGCCTATTATGCGCGTATAAAATTTATTGGTATTATAAATCGATTAATTCTGTACACAATATCACATACTTTCAAATAGTGGGGATAGCTTTTTTAAAGCTCAAATTGTTTATTGTACAAAAGTAGGTTACCTATTATAGGAGACGAAATTTATTCGTTTCATTATTTCGATTAAAGAAGAATTAAAACTCCTTTACCCTTTCACGAAATACCAACAATACGACGTATTAACTACACCCCAGCCTTATATGTAATTAATAGCCCAAGAAGTACAATAAGCAGTTTACGCGTGATATTACCGGCGAGGGTGTGGACAATTAAAGCAATTGTGAAGCACTCCGGACTTCAGCGTCGTATGGTAATTTTCCTCGGCCCGTGTCAATTTATTGTCACCCTAAAACAGCCAATTTGTCCTTTTCCCTCCATTTCCAATTAGTGGCCGCGTCTAACTGCCTTAATGTCTCAATACAGCTTTTATATCTGATATATCTGTTCAAACCATTTCATACGTATAATTGTAGACGTTAACTCTAGTTATAGCAATCTAATTCCCATTTTCAACGTTTTAAGGATAATTAGAGGTATATTGAAATTGAGTTCAGTAACTTTATTAGCGCCGAGACTGGTGAATTACATTTTAATACAGTGTTAAAAATATACCTAATGAAGGAAGATTTACAACCTTTTCATTGCAAATGTGTTTTTGCATAAATAACCATGCACTCTATTTTGGCTTCAAGTCGATAAATAATATAACATGATAAAACATCGCAAGGAAAAAAGTGCTATTACCGACATTTTTATAGCGAAGCAATTAGGGGAAAACAGGCTAGCTGAGCAACAGATAGGAGGGCTGTAGCGAGCACCGTAATTCTATTATAAGATTAAATAATTCAGACAAGTTCAAAGGAGATGCGCTTTCATGAGTAAAACGAACCAAATAACCTCACTAACATGAATCGTGCAATAGCTTTCAAGTGAAGGGGCCGTTGTGCAATAAGGTGCACAAATTAGAGCAATTTAACTTTTGAACGTGTCTCGTCCAACGGAATGTATTGCATTCAACGCAAAATATAAACGAGCCAATGAATAGGACGCAGGTACGCTACTCTTTGAAAGACATCACTGCACTTCGCAATTTGTATTGAAATTCAAATAAAGTCGGAAAAGGATTATGTTAAGTATGTTTAAACGCTTTAAATGAATGAACAATGTTCTCTTTCTCTGATAAAATACAGAGAAGAATACGAGCGAGCATTGGGAAGTTATGGCGTTTTAAAGAATATATTATACTAGCTGTTCCACGCGGTTTCACCCGCGTTAAAAATAGTAGCGTAACGCTTGATAGCCTATATATAACCTTCCTCATTAATGTACCTATCAGACACAAAACGAATTTTTCAAATCCGACTTGTAGTTCCAGAGATTAGCGCGTTCAAACAAACAAACTCTTCAGCTTTATATATTAGACCAATGCTTCGAGTTTAGCTACAGTCCTGGTTATGCTATGTAGAGATTTCAATAAGTACCTTGCAATTTATGTATGGAAGTGATTGTGGCTCGTCCGATTTGACCAGTGTGGCTGATCATGGGCCCTTTAGAGATGTCCACGTGCTTCCCCACTTTGTATAACGTTACTTTACCTGAAATATAAAATAAATCGAATGTTTAGGTACTAAATGACAACTTAACTGCCAGTTTCTGAAAGGCTAATCAATTGTTAATCTATTGTCAATAAAATTGTCTACTGAGTTTCTGGAAGCATTATTACTATATACTATAGCATAAGTATGTTAATATGTAAAAATACACACTCCATAAACCAACAAATATCATTGAAATCGTTAGAGTCGTTTTCGAAAACGTGATTACAAATTTAAATAGATTATTCTTATTAATCCTACTTAGAATGCAGCTACTTTAGGATTGTCTTTTTTTTTCAGTTTTTATTTTTAAACGGATATTTATTTAAATATAAATATTACACGTTACGTTTAGTGTTTTAGGAAGAAACCACTCCTCCCCAGAAAGAAGTCCCAAGGTTTTGCAGATGATTAGCAAGTTATGTGGTAGAGCTTACAGCCACCGCTGCCCTTAAGTCTTGTAGCAAGTACTTGTGTTTCGGTTGGGGAGGGTTGCTGCCGGACACACCATATTTGAGGCGACCATCTCAATCCTCCTGAGTAGCAACGACTCCACATATGATCTCATATAGGGCTTCACTTCTATTTGAAGTTGGACGTGGACGTGACTAGTTAACATCAGGTGGCTTGTACGCTTGTTTGCTACTCATAAATAATAAAAAAAAGTTGAACGGAACACTAACCATTAGCCTTAGCGATTGCAGGAATTTGTTGCTCCTTGTGGTCGTCTCCAGCAAAGATCTCCAAAGCCAACTGCTCGCTGACCTCAAGCCGTCTGATTGGCAGCTGTTGCCTGCAGAGCTTCATGTACTCCGCACTCAGGGTGTACAACTCTTGGGGTGTTGGCTCCCAGTCGGGTAAGGAAGGTAGATCTATGTCATAGATGAAGGATCCACTGCGGACTGTCATTCAAGAAAATGGTTATTAATGTACTACCTTCTTTAATAAAACTGTGTGATCTATATCTATACTAATAATATAAAGCTGAACAGTTTGTTTGAATGCGCTAATCTCAGGGTTCTCAGGAACTGCTGGACCGATTTGAAAAATTCTTATAGTGTGAGATAGTCCATTTATCGAGGAAGGCTATAGGCTATAAAGCGTTTCATTTCAATGCGGTTCATTCATTACAGTT
>DWQK01000657.1:0-19299 GCA_018231225.1 Noctuana stator
CACGCAGGATACCGCAGTGCGGCTATTACCCGGGCGGGATACGGCGACTACGTACGTGAGCGGGCAGACGGCCGGCCTTGCTCAGTATTCTCGCTGCCTCCGGGACTCGTAAACGCGAAATAAATGGAGAACACAGTTGACTAATTTCAACATTTTATCGCTGTGAAAAGAACATTTTTATAGTGTCTTGTTTATAAATGCCGGAAATTTTTAGTGTTACGTTTTGTATGGCGGGACCGCGGAGGAATTGCGGGCTGCCGGGGCCTGAACGCATCCTCATTTAGTGTTCAATGCCGCGTAACCATTAAAAGTGACTTTTCCAGTGCATTATTTGCCACCATAAACATTTTATAGGCCGATGGTGGCTAGACTTTTGAAGTTTTAGTGATTATCTAATATTTCTAATTAGGTTATAATATGACTTTATATGTGAAGTTAATACTGGTGATCTCCCCGAACAAAGACATTGCCCACGGTGACCGGCGCGGATCGATAAATGATTTATGGCGCACTTGTAGCAGACGTTCTAGGTGGCTTGAGGGTGTAGGGCGTGGGGTGGGAAGGCTAGGTAGCTAAAACGGTTAGGTGGACGGGTAGCGTGTGGCTATGAGAGGGGAGATGGTGGAGGCAGTTGTGGGGTGGGTGAACAAGCATTCAATATGTGGAGGCAAAAGCCCACAGATGCTGTCTGCTATACAAGTAATAGCGTGTATTAATTCAAAGTAACCAAACAAATCACCTTCGGCAAGATGTACCGCGTAGGTACAATATCAATCAAGGAAAAGTTATGTTATAATAAAAAAAAAAATTAAAAGTGATATACAATCCAATGAATTTAGCAACGTAACTATTTAAAATAGTGACTTTTTGGAAGTTTTTGTAATGTTAGTGATACGTGAATGGACTGAAAACTGTGATAGATTTGGAATTCCGAAACGAATGGACTGCAAACGTATTGGAACTGAAATAGTTTAAGAAGACAAGCAAGGAATGGAGACCCTAACCCAAATGGTTGAAGGCAATTACAAGGAACCCGAAGATGGAAATGGAAGCAAATATGGCGTCAAGGAGGATTCGGAAGAACAGAAAGCGAGAAGCGGGCCTGCTTGGTCGATGCAGCCAGCGTGCGTCGACCCACAGCCGGTGGACACTTCCGTTCAAGAAACACTACCATCTGTCCAGCTGCGGGATTCTGGTAAGATTGTTTTCATTTTTTTTAACATTACTGTTTCAGATTTAAGGGTTTTGATGGTTTTGATGGTGGTCGTCTTCGTCTTCGTCGGACATCTGCATCGTCCAGTTTTCGGACCTGGGAATTCAATAACGTTTGGTTTTTACTTATGGTTTTCTTTTGTTTAAGATAATTTTAATTTTTAGCTTGTTGACTCTACTACAGTTAAGGGTCTCGGGTAATAAATTCATATAGTTATATGAATTTATTGTTTTTAGAAATCAATTGTTATCGTACCTATATCAACATCGGAATTAATATTTTAAGATATTTTAAGTTTAGGTTCGGAGATACAGTTAATATTGAGTCGCAAATTCTTTAACGGGTTTTGGCCACTAACACAAGCCTGAATTAGCAACAAAACTTTAAAGTTTCAAGTTTTTTTTTTCATACAATATAAATTTAAAATTAAGATTTTTTAATTTTTTTTAATTTAAATACATGAACAAAACGAAGCGCATATATTATTCTGAGGAATCGAAAATATTTAAAAACTTACCTAAAGAAGTTAAACCATCAATAAGTTTTGCCATCTTTAAAATTAAATTAAATCAACATTTAATAATTAATGTTCATTTTAAATGCGGCCCTGTCGTTTCAACTTCTTCGTCACCACTTCAAGAAAACATTACAATATACACAACGAGAGCAGTATTTTATATTATTCGAACGAATCTACTAGATACTTCAATAAAACAAACTTAAAATTCTTTCATTAACACACCTTAATTGCAAAATAAAGATAACAGAATGATTAGGTATTAACATTAAATTACAACGTAACTAAAATACTTAGTGTAAGACACCTATATAAATGATAATGAATTAACACACACACATACACACACGTAAATGTTAAATTAAGTTAATTAAAATTTTAAATTAATATCCACAACAACAAAAAAAACAAAACAAAACTAAATTTATTATCTATGAGAAAAAATTATATCGATGACAAAATTATTAAATAAATATTATGGAATAATACTTATTAAAACAAAAACATGAACATATAAATTTAACTCGTACGCAGAAATATTAGGTATCTTATCACAACAGATTACAAGTAGGTACATGAACATTGGCATATTTACGCCAGCAATAATGTAATGGGTTTCATCCGCATATACGGGATGGAGACTCCATTTAATCTGAAGTTCTTGGCCCCTCAATATGGAACGATTTAAATATGAAGCACTTTCTAAGAGTGTCAGATAAACAGTTAGGCATCTCTGTATGTATGGTCAATGTGCTTCTGTGTGGTAAATTAATTACTAATATAAAAATATCCTTAAGATTCACATAAAGGTCACTTTAATTTAACCACTCCTGAAGCCTAAGCTCATTATGGTATTAGTTCCGGTTCTCGAAAAACTATAACTAAAACAAATATTTACACAAATGTTTATACATATTATAGTGAACACTTGTAAATATCATGACCATTAGGTACTTTGTCATTTATCTTCAAGATTACCGAATTCTAAAATGGTAAAATCGAATAATAACTTCAAATTAGGTATTAGATTAATAAACCTGTCAAAATCAAATAAAATGACATTGACACATTCATTACCTGACAATCGGGGCCCTAATAGCCATGTTGAACATAACCAGGAACTTAAACACCTAGTTTATTTCTATTTACTTATTTCCAACTTTCACTCATTTACTTTGATTCTCCTAATCTTCTTCTTTCACTTATTTGTATCTATGCGAGTTTGTTGTTTTTGTTTCTTTTTTGTTTGTTAATTTTGCTCGCTTTTACAATGCTGAGTGCATATTATAAACAGCTGGTTTAGTTTACATAAGCCATGAGCCCACGCCACAATTATTGTCTTACATTTTTGTCATTACCCTATTGGGTTAATACATAATTATATTTAAAAGGGTGTACGCGATTTAAAATACAATATGATTCTAATATTTGAGCTGAATTCTCATCTGATCACCTCAACGCGAAATATGTATAACAGGTTTTTGCCTGAATCCAATAGGCACGTCGCGCTTTTATAGGGAATATATCTAAACCGCATGATCGCATGCTATTCAGAATTTCAGACTGTGCGTGAGCAATTGCTCTAAACAGAGTCAACACTGATGCGGACTAGAGTGCTAAGAAAACATCTTGCAAGCCCCTCATTCTCATTGAACTCTATGACTGTACAAATTGTCGAATTCTGTATGGATTTAACGCAAAACTATTATTTTCATGCAAATGTCCAACGTTTCATGCAACATAATGCAGTTCATGTGAATAATAAGTGCATCTTCCTTCGCTTTGGAGCCTTGTCATTTTGCGATTTACTTTCTTATTTTTCTCATTTATATAAGTCATGAATTTATATATTTATGAACACGACTTTTTCTCAATTCTATTACCCTTATTATTATTTTTATGTTATGAATTTAAATAAACGGAGTAAATCTGAATTTGTGAATGTGAAATAAGCAATACATATACGTATATGTTTAAATATAAAGGCCAAATACACATACAGCACAGAAATTAAATGAAGTAGGTAATCAGAAAAGAAATTAACAGTGATAAAAATACTAAGTCTACCCATAAAACAGCTTTACTCGTCGTTGGGTGCGCGAGTATGAGCCATCGCCATAAGAACACACCAATTTTACAAGTAGCTGATTCATTTGTAAGTTTTCTACATTATTAATATAGTATGAATTCATACTATCTAGGTATACTAATAAAATAAAGCTGAAGAGTTTGTTTGTTTGAACCCGCGAAACTCTGGAAGTACAAGTCGGATTTGAAAAATTCTTTTTATGTATAATAGGTTCATGAGGAAGGTTATAGGCTATCAAGCGTTACGTCACAATTCTTAAAGCGGGTGAAACCGCGTGACACAGCGAGTAACAATATAATCATCCACATCTGCTGACCCAGCCGAAAGTTATGAGGTAACCTTAAAAAAATAAAGTCGAATTGAGAACCTCTCTCCTTTTTTTGAAGTCGCTTGAAAAGAGTACATCTTTTAATGAATATTTCATAATAAAAATTCCATTAGTAAATTGAATTTTATAAATTAATAGAAACACTTTTCCTCTACTTTCACAGATATTTTTCTGTAAATTCTGTGCAGACAATTCATTTAAGCTGTACCTACACTACATCACCGTAATAATGGACTTTAGCGACTTTTGTCGCTACTCCAAGATGTAGTTAGTCTCACTTAATCTTGTGGCGAGACACATTTTTAAACTATGTAATTACTAATTAGTATTAATAATATTGTTATCATAATATCCACTAACACGAGTGCTCCTTTTGTCTGTCAGGATCTAAAAGGAGGCTGGGCACAGAATGGTACATCAAGCCCTACATTGATATCTAACAGCGGACAAACGGGGCCCGGCAGCAGCGGAGTATCGCCAAGAAGGTAAGTTTTAGAAATTATCTAAAATATTTTTTTTGCAAATGACGCAGGTTACCTGGGGGCTTAGAACGAGTTTTGTTTAGAAAAACTTGATCAGCTATCACGCCATACATTGCCAACCTCGTAGAGTACAAAGTTGAATGTCAATAAGAAAATGAGCAATGAACACGGTCCAGTTTTAGTTCACCATGTTCTCGCTAGGGGCGCTGTTAGATGTATGGGCCAAACCGAAACCAAATCTAGTTTACAGTATGTTAAAACTCGTACTAGACCCTCTGATATCCAGTGATCACTGCAATCCTTGAACCCGTTGGCCTCGGGGATCAGATTTAGCAACAGGGGTCAGATACAATAGATCAAATTGGTCGCTGTGGCAGATGTGTCAGGACCCATACCCGTCTAACCAAATAATGCTAATAAAACTCGTATATAGGTATGTATAAGCCCGATCCTAGTAGACGAGAAGTCTTTTAAATATCTAAAAAGTTGCTGCAAAATAATGAGTCTAGTTTTAAAAGCATATTTTGATACTTGTACCTTAATAAGCATAGAGACCGAGAGGAATTCTTAAAAGGGATGGTATTCTCTGTCGCGATGGTTGTTGGTGACTATAAACATGAAGGTATTCAATTTAGAATCAGTACCATTTCGATTACATTAAGTACTAGGTGGTAGAGTCTTGTAAAACGAAGCGAAGAAGCGTTTTACGACTTGTACACGAAGCAATTTGCTCGTCACTTAGGGCCCTGAGATGCCGGCGCGGTTGCTCAATGCAAGGAACGCGGGAGGTTCAGGAGAGGTGAGCGTCGCTGACAGCCCTCTCGCCACCTTCGAGTCTTTAACACAAGCGACCATCATCGCAGTCATGGGAGTCGCGATCGTCGTCTCCAATCTCCTTATCATTGCTGCGTTCCTGAACTTTAAAGGTATGTGATTCATTCGGCTTTTGTTTGTTCATCTCATCTACCGCGGTAGCACACCTCCGCCGCGGAACTGTAGTAGCTGTAACAGTTCCGCGGCGGAGGTGTACTATCACCATATAGCTTTTATAGTGATTGTATTAAGAGCTTTGCCATCGTATATTATCAGGAAGACCCAGTAATTTACAAGCAGAAGTTATCAGCTAAGAAGAATAGACCAACTATAACTTTGAAAGATTTACTCACTAACGAAATAATGTACAAAACTTTAGCAATAAACACGGCGTCTGATATTTGCATTAAATGATATCTTTTTAGAACATACTTGTAATATAGTAGTTAGTAAAATATTCTATTTGTAAAGTAAACAAAGCAAAGTTCCTATCTTGATCTTTTTAGTGTATGTTTTCTTTTCTTAAATGTCAAAATTAAGGAACAAACGATGTTCTATAAAGGAATAAATAAATCCTTTATTTAAAAAAATATTATCAATGGTGGTCTGCTCATTCAGAAAACATCACTATCTGTGTAATTGTCCTGATCAGTATTGTCCTTATCAGTATTTAGATCGATGAGTAAAAAAGTTACAATATTTTATATTTTATAAAATTTTTGTAACTTATAACATGAAATGTCATGATAACTTCTGTATTGATGTCAATGAGTAATATATTATATGTTAGTTATGTGATGTAGAATTATTATATGTTGTGCAAGTTATGTGATCAATGTACGTGCACTTGATGTATTAACTGGCATTAACTATTTTGGTATGCTGTGCTTATTGTACTTCAGTACCTACACCACGAGTTTTTATAACTGCACTCAATTGCAAATTTAGATAACCCACAATAAATAACTACACATTATTTTTAAAACCTAAAATAGCGCCACTCCCGGATACATGTTGTAACTAAATAAATAAAATTCGCATTACGAAAACAGCCTACTTCAATACTGTCGCGCACATAGGTATTTGATGCAAATTTGCAAATTTAAGATTTATAACTTCAATGAGGCGCTAAATTCGTAGTCTCAACGTCAAAAATGCCAGTGGCGTTCGACGATAACTTTATAAGATGTGGTATACATTGGTATACATTGGCTGTCACTGTACCCCTTTAAGAACACGTAGAGGATACACGCAGAACTGATGTTTGCCTGTTAGTGGGCTTAACTTCGCTCTTCAATTCACTTGTTATTCGCACTTGATCGCTTTATTCAACTGAATGTCACGGTGGCACATCCCTTCTATTTACACTATTTATATATTTACCCCGCGTAACCTACGCCTTTCTTTTAGAAAGGTCGAGAATAATCTAGTAAAATACTTCGAGATCATTCATTCCCCCTGTCCCACCGTTACCTTTTGAAGGGCAATTAAACTTTGACGGCGTTGACGTGAGATATTGCGATCAACAACTCCATGAGTGGACGCTTAATTTGATTTGCAATGAAAACTCGTATTGTGGGTACGACGGGACCCCTAGTACGAGATTTTACAGTTTACGAAAAACGCAATTCGATTTCGAGTTTCTCCTTGCCTCGACTAGCAGCACCTAAGTACGCCGATAACTAAAAGTGGATTGTACTCATTGCTCGCTTTGTTATTCAAATAAGACTTTTCACAGTGCCAGGTTGGCAATGTATGGCATGATAGTAAAATAATAGATTTCCATTACGTTTTTCTAAACTGTTAAAACTCGTAGTAGCCCCACAGTATTATAAACGTCGGATATGTCAGTGTCCCCCTAACCACAAATTTTCCTTTTAATGTCCTTTTTTATACTTATAACAATAACTCGAGTAGAGTTAGGTACTTAAATAAATTATATTCATCTGTTTCTGAAAAATAACTAATTCTGTTCCTAAACATTTGTTACTTCGTTTTTACGATCAATAATAATGCGAGTAGGTAGGTATATGATATATTAATAATACGTTAACATTATGAGCTAGAAGGCGGGAACGTATAATACACGGACGTATAATTGTTAAATCATGAGGGAATATGTTCTCACTAGATTTTAAACAATACCACGAAACAAGCATACGTATTTCCACTTTATTTCCAAAATTTAGGTATACAAAAAGTTTTTAACTGCAAAAATCAAATTCAATGAAATTAAATGTGAGGTAGGTATATTTAAAATAAATATAATAAACAATTTGTATTTGGAGGACATACTGCTTTATATAAATTATTGCAACGAATAAATCATAAACCCTTTACTAATGGACTCGGATTTTTTCTCAAATATGAGAAGGAAGAAATCGCGAAGGAAAATGTGAGAAAGGGAAAAAAAATTATAAATAAATATAACGATTAAATGAAACCCTAGAAAAAAACAAATAAATGTAATGTTTAATGTAAAGTTCAAAGAACGGGACACTAAATTACGTATAAATGAAATCATTGAAATAAATAAAAGTAGTGTTGTAAAATTTTAAAGAACGGGACAATCAACTACGAATAAAAGAAAAGATAGAAAAAAATAAAAGTATTATTTTAGAAGTTCAAAGAACGGGACACTAAGTAGTGTTTTAGAAGTTCAAAGAACGGGACACCAAATTACGAGTACGAATAAATGAATTCAGGGAAATAATTAAAAGTACGAGTAGTGGTTTTAGAAGTTCAAAGAACGGGACACTAAGTAGTGTTTTAGAAGTTCAAAGAACGGGACACTAAATTAAGAATAAATGAAACCATAGAAATAAATAAAAGTAGTGTTTTAGAAGTGCAAAGAACGGGACACTAAATAGTTCCCGTATTGCAGGACTGTCGAACGAAGTCATCAACTACTATCTCCTGTCGCTGGCAGTGGCAGACTTGTTATGCGGAATTTTCGTGGTTCCGCTATCGGTATACCCGGCTATAACTGGCAAATGGATGTTCGGAGACCTTATGTGCCGCCTCGCAGGCTACGTCGAGGTGACACTGTGGTCAGTGTCGGTATACACCTTCATGTGGATCTCCGTAGACCGATACCTAGCCGTCCGAAAACCGCTTAGATATGAGACGGTTAGTCTGACGGTAGATATCCTTTTCTTTATCTTCTCTATGTGCCTCCACCGACTGTGTTTGCAACTGGCTGGCTCCTCTGATTTTGCGGAGTGATTCAAATGTTGATTTTTTGCGGTTTAAGATTCTGTGCTTAGTCAGATTAAAGGTACGACGTTTGTGCGTTAAATTTTTTTTTATAATACTTGGTATATAAATAAAATGGAAGGCATACCAATACTGATCAATCAAAGATTTTCAATACGTTTGGTAAAATAACATTATAAATAAACTAATAATAATATATAAATTTAATGCTCTAAATTTATTAGTGACTCGTATCTATCTACCGAAGGTAAAGTATTTTATTTCAAATTTTCGAAGTTCGTAACTTTCGGTAGCTCACATTAAACGTACTCAAAAAAATTGTAAAAGCTTGACGAAGTGAATCAATTATGTCAATGATGTGGAAATAAATGTTTAGTACAATTACTTCTAAAGTCCCACTACAGATACGTGGTTTTATCGGCAGATATTAACGCAGAAATCTTAAACCAAGAAAATAAATAATTGGCTTATAGTTAAAATACTTTTCAAAATTGTTTGAGTCACTCTGCATCAATGGTAAATATTTTTTTTAAAGTGCAACTTAGTTATGAAAAATGTTCACTGCCAGAAGACCATTCCATGTTAATTATATGTACATTATAACCTTTAGGCCATGAACGTGAGAGCATGGAACATTACGAGTATATCTACATCACATTGTTCCGACGCTAGCTAGAAACTAGAATTTTAATTGTACTTTTATGTACTCAAAGCTATATAAACTTAGTGACCTAGCAGTTACAGTGTATAGACTAACGCATTTTCACAATGCTCATCACATATTATAATGTTACACCATATTAAACATACATGATAACTTGGAAAAGTTGGAATAACGACTGCTTCGACAAGAAGCCGAAGAACAAAATGAAATTCCCGAGGGACTTAATTTTTTCGGCGCCCAAGTGACTCAATTTTGTCAGTTAAACTTGCAGTTATATCTTAAGCTCAAGGATAAAAATTGGATTTCTATAAATTGTCTGGACGTTGCCATAAAAGAAATGAACTAAAAAAAAATAACTGGCAGTGTCCATAATTAATTTATTAGCACAAAACCTTTCTTTTGATTTTTATTCTTCGTTTCTTTTAGACGCCATTTTTATTTTATAAATCATTGAGAGCCAGCAAATAAAATGGTTTATGCTAGAAACACATTTACCAAACAATTATTCATCATATAATCGTAATAAAACGTTAATTATTAATAATATAAATAAATTTCAGATCAATTTCGAAACATTAAAAAGTTAATTTATACGAAATAACTTACGAGTAGATTAAGTTACGCTCAAGTCTTACAATGATCTGTGTCGCATGTAACAATATTGAACAATTCATTTTATCGAAATAACCTCTGAGTAGAAGTTCCTTTAACAAAAAGTCTTTTATAATTTCGAAACTTCTGAATGGAAAAGGTTTTTATAAATGAAAATTCTTCCCAATTCCTCACTCACATCATCGGTCCATTAAATGTGTTTCTAACGTACGCGCTTCACTTGCATCTGCTTTTGTGTGTGTGTTTTCTCAATGTGACAAATCGAGGAATTTACTCTGTGTTTCATTCAATTTTCATAACAATTAACAAAACTTTTCTGCTAGCTTCCTATTTTGATACATAACAAAGTTGCTATTAAAATCTTTTATCGATTTTTTCAACTAGTTACTTCTACCATTTTAAACATTTGTATTTTTTTATACTTTTATTATAACGCTACTAGATTTTTACTATAGGATTAAAGATAGATAGTAGTAGATATTTCCTTTACTTTCTATAACAAAGAAGTGACAGCGAGTTAAAGAGTACATTCCTCGATTTAAAAAAAAAATTATAAAAAGAAAGAATATTTAATAAGTTATCTATGCTCTATAACAAATTATTAACCGTAAATATTTTGTAAATTACAAAATAAATTATTTTATTAAAATATAAATAAAATTTAATACGATAAAGCCAATTAAATGTAATATTAATACATACACAAGTCTATAACAAAAAATTACCAAAAACGTTACTTCCTTAAAAAAGATTAAATCGAAACACAAACATCACAAAGTATATGGAAACATAATTTCAGTTTTAATAACATTTCCATTTATGTTAGCTTGGGTCTTCGCATGCGAATGAGGGCTGTTGGCCTTACGATATGCGTAAGGTACCTTGTTATGCCAAAGTTCAATGTTTAGTGAATGCCTTCAATATATCCATAGTTAATGAGTACATAAAGAATATGCATGAATTTTTAATGTTTAAAATACAAAATAGTACTGCTAGCAGATGTTCTTGAATTAGTAGCGAAGAAAGGACAATTTCAAGAACTCAAATTGGCATAAACATGACAAAAATCTGATTTTTAATTGGCATTTATCGTACGATACAACAAAATTTCTAAATTTTGCCACAAAACTGAGACGAAAGTTAGATGGCAGTAATATTTTCCTGCTTGGTAGTTCGCAGTTGAAACTCATGCTACGTGACACGCCACTAACTGCACGATACGCTTGCAGGTCCAAACAAGAACACGAAGCCAGTGCTGGATGGTTTTCACCTGGATCTCTGCTGCCATGCTCTGTTGTCCGCCACTCCTTGGATACAAAAAAGAGGCAAACTTTGACAAGGAAACTTTTATTTGCATGCTCGACTGGGGCACGACCTACGCCTATACCGCAACTTTGGGCATCTTAGTACTTGGACCTAGCGTCATTTCTATCGTCTATAACTACTTCTATATATTCTCTATGAAAAGAAAACTCAATAGCGGTGCCCCGATACACGATAAGGAGTATGCGACTGCCCTGGCAGAGAATCTTGCAAATCCAAGTCACTGGATGAGTTTCGTTCTCGTATCCGCATTTTGGCTGAGCTGGGCCCCTTACGCGGGCGTCAGGATGTACGAATACGTCACCGATCAAGAGTT
This sequence comes from Noctuana stator, assembly GCA_018231225.1. Taxonomy (NCBI): domain Eukaryota; kingdom Metazoa; phylum Arthropoda; class Insecta; order Lepidoptera; family Hesperiidae; genus Noctuana; species Noctuana stator. The sequence goes on from DWQK01000657.1 coordinate 11,574, forward strand.
GAAGATCCCGATGCTTCACTTCGGCATGGTCTGGCTGGGCATCCTGAACTCCTTCTGGAAGATCATCATCCTCATCCTGCTGAGCCCCAACTTCAGGCTGGCGTTGCGCATCCTCTGCCTCACCGCGTGCTGCCGTACCAAGGGGCGTCTCCAGGCGGAGCTAATAGGTATGGATACTGATGATTGACTCTACATTAACGAGCTTAGATGCTCGACTTGTACTTGTAGAGATACGTTTGGACGTATCTCGAACGTTCTTCTAAGAGGAGGCGGCAACGTGCGACGGGCGCAACGCTTCGTCTTCAAATATTTGTCCTTACAGTTTCATAGGATGCTCAATTTTTTCTTTGTTTTAGTTAAGTGTGACATTCAACTTATTTGTTGTGAGCATGCAATACGAGATAGCGTACCAAGTCTCCTACCAGAGTACAATGACAGTTAACACTGTACATTTAACGTTATAATGAGACCAGCAGCAAATAGTAGGGTGAAGTTTAAAAAAAAAGTTACGGTTAGAAAAAAGAACGGGAATCAAAACCGGATGAAACAGCACAAAGAGGATGTTCAATTTGATATCAATAAGATGTCATAATTATCTCCAAATCTCGAAAAAACGATTAAAACAAACAATAAAATCACTATAGAAAGTCATTCCTTTAGAAATAAAACTTATGTATTTAGGTGTGTAGCTTAGGATGTCTATTACCTATTTAAGTACCTACAACTATATTTTCTGACGTATTTTATTCGTTTCCTGTTAATAACTATGACTAGAAAATAATTAAGTTGCTTTCTAAATCTTACTAGGCTAGACTAAAATATGGCGCAGGTTCTTCACATTTTTTTACTATAATTTATACAAAAACGTTGGAACGCGCTACATTTTATGGCACGTGTTCAATTCAGGTATAGCGTTAAAATTGAATTTTCGACTTTTCTCATGAATTTATTTTAGTGTAGCTTGAGTCAAAATACAACGTTCAATTTCTCGACAATAATTTACGATATTATAATTTGATCGTACAATGACGTGTCCATATCATTTAAATTATCTCTTATACTCAGATTATTTAAAGTTCGTGTTCATATGATTATTATTATACTGTTTACAATTATTGAAAAGTGATTTATCAATTAATTTCTTTTTAATTGAATCATTTTTAGTCAATAGAAACCAATCAATTATGGTGTAACGTCTAGCAATAAAATATTTATATCATTTACAAGATGAATCCATAATCAAAACGCAATAAAATATTTACATAATTTACAAGATTTTTGCTACTTTTTCGATAAAGATTAATTAATTTTGCACATATTTATTCCTAATTTAAATTTAAATTATTGATTGATTTTGCACTTCATTTATCTCTGTAAATAAAATATTTTCCTATTCGCTAACTTAGGGTGTAAAGTATTATGTAAAAATGCTGACCTACTAACCTGTCTATCAATGAAATAATTCAAGTACTTTTTAAAATCAATAATGAATATACCGCATTATCCTCTTAACTTTACTCTTCAGTGAAAATAACTGATAAAAACAAAAATAGTTGAAGCCTTGATTCATCTCTACATACCGAAAACGTTTAGGTAGTTGCTAATGTTATTTAATATCTTTAACATTTGTCCTCATTAATTCCAATAATTTAATCTTCTGCATAATTGTCTATCTGTTGATACAACTTTCAGTGTTTAATTTATAGTTGAGTAGGTAGTAGTTCACTTACAATCAATTTACAGACTGTCAAAATATTTATATTATATTTATTTATTTATAAGTCTTGTTACTTGTCAATACGATGACCCGCGAAATGAAGAGGTCATCACGCCCATTCACCATTTGAAGGATCCTGGGTTCGATATCCGGTGGAGCAAAAATTTAAATGATACATTTGGATTTCCGTTGTCTTTGTGGTGTCCATGGCACCCACGACACAGGGAATCCTATTGTGGGGCTGTTAGTGTGGAGCGTTATATATTCTTCTTATTAATAGACAGTTTTCCAAAATTATCGAACATTTTTCTCTACTAACGATGCAATACTAACATTGCATCCACTAACGATGCAATTTTTTTTCTTTTCGTTGTGAATTCTTTAATCTATAATTAGGTATGAAAAAAAAATTAGCAAAGGCAGTTATAAATATCCCATTACCCCCTTTGTAATTAATTGATATATTTAAACTTATTGAAAAGTATTAAAATAAAATTAAGAATGTACATTTTATATGGCTCAGATGACGATTGTACTCAAAATTAGAGTTAGATTTAACATGTTTACTAACGGTAAACGATTTAAAAAAAGTTTACATTAGAAATACGTTCTGTTGTAAATAAAATACTTTATATAATATTATAAACTACAAAATAAAGAATTAATAATTCAATTCGACTAATATTTAATTAAGATCTTTTAGTTAAAGTTAGAAGCTAATACGTAGATGAGATTGGTACATCTATGTGTAAATATAACCAAAATAATAAATTAAAAACAATACCATAATAGTTAAGGAAATTCTACAATTCAAACTTTGAATTGTAGATTAGGAATATAAATATATTTAGCTGTCCATTTGGATAATATTCTAACGACGCCATATTCATCTTTACATTTCGATATAACGACTTTTAAGTACATTTAGTCGTGTCGCAGTTCGCCCTTTTAACCTTTTTTTTATTGATAGATTTACTTAAATTTTAACTCTCTACAACTGTTTCTTCAAATTACAAAAACATAGCTCATTTTAAAAAAAAATCGTAATAATGGTACATGTAAAATGTGTCGCTAATATTAATAATTTCATAAAAAAGTGATCTTAATCATACAATCTGACTAATTGTTTTCTCCCCCTCCTCGCCTCAGCGAAAATTCGCGCGATGGCTTGGGGGAGAATTATTTGGGGGTTGCCCATACAAAGTGTACGACATATGTTATCTCTACCGCAGCAATACCTACTCGTTACGCGTCAGCTGCCGTAGACACTGGGTTAAATGTCATATACTACTCGAACCATCTAATCTAAGAGCACAGTTAGCTCGAACAACTTAAGTACATACCTTGTTCGTTGTGTTACGTGATATTCTTTTCCGTTTTCATCGTAATATTGTAAAAAATAAGTTCACTGTAAAAAAATTGAATGAGGTCTTTTAGACGACAGAGTAGCTTAGATTTAAGAAAGAGCCACTTTATAAATATAGCGGTGGCGGTTAATATCTTACATACCTAATGTGAATTTGTGATATTAATTATAGATACTGATGAGTACTTAAGTGAATCCAAAGTCTTCTCACAAATTGAACTAAAAAAAATTGAATAAATTTATAGTAAAGAGGCAATAGTAAGTGAGGATTAAAAATAACGTGTTATCGTTAAAATGAAAAAGTCATTCTAGGGTAGGGTCCATTTCGTGTCACAGACAGAGAAATCTTTAGTTATGTTACTTTAGAGATCGAGTTAGCTTAGGATTTATGGTAGGCAAACACACACACACACACACACACTAAATCTAGGGTTGTTTTTTACCTTTGATTTAAATTTGTGACTGGATATTTTTTTTTACATATTTGGCCAGAAACTTTTTCAAAAGCCACTTGAACGTGTGTAAAAATTTGGTCAATAAATTATTATTATTGTCATTTGAAGATGAATAAAATCAGCATAATATTAGAATAAGCACCAATGACCCACTTTTGTATATATATAAGTGGAAGTTAAGCAATGTAGGTACTAAAACTAGTTATAGTTAGTTACTAGTTAAAAGACATCTTGTCTTGCGTTTAAACTGTTCTAATTATTGTTGTCCCCATTTTATATTAACTACTTCTAGTTTCGTTTCTTCTATCTGAGTTCAGTCAGTTCATTTCCGTTTGAAATCGCCTATTAATCTGCTAAAAGTATAAGTTTATATATTTCACAAGGTTAAGTTTTTGTAATTTTTTCCACAAGTGATTTATTTTCGAGCGTGTTCTTAATCATTTTAAGTGTATATTACTTTTCTTAGAAATATTGAGAAGCCAGAAAACATTGTTACAGAATCTTACTGTATTAGCAACATAGCATTATTACAACCCACTTTTGTACATATAGAAGTGGAAGTGAGTAAATAGTGACTACTTAAAATATAATAATTAAAATTAATTACGGTGTATATATGAAGTATAAATAAGTAAAAAAAAAAAAAAAGACAAAAAAATCAAGTAGAATAAGTAATTTTAAAAAAATTATATACTTACCATCAAGTGGTCATTCTTCTTTGTTAGGCTTGTCTAAAAAAAAATTTACTCGTAAGAATTATTAATTTTTAATTCGTATTTTATTTTATGTGTAGTAAAGTACTTAAAGCTAAAGTTAGGAGAGAAGAATTAATAAAAAAAGACATTGAGAAGTATTGTGTTCATTATTTTATATTCATTATTATTTATCTGTACTCGAAACGCTTGTTTTTAATAATTTCTTATTAAAGTTTATAGTTTCAAGAAAAAAATGGTAGGTACATTATTTAACGATAGATCACAGACATATTCTGTTTCTTATTCCAATCTATAACTGCAAGTGAAGCACTCTTCACGGCTATCGTATTTCGGTTATCAATATTTCTCTCAATATACAGATTTAATTTCGTTCGATTAATATTCATATTTTTAATAATTGGTGGTAAAGGCCGCGGTCTACATTCAATGATCGGATAGAGCCCGGTAAACCATCAGTCCGTTAAGTTTATTAACAGTCAAGATTCTGCCGTAGATTATAAATTATTAATTAAAATATTAAATTGTTCTTTTAACGTATACCTACGCATTGATTCCTTTTCATACACTTATTTTCTTATTAAATTATTTCTGTATGCTCTAATAGAAATTTTATTGTTTGCAAGTAAAAATGAAATAATAAATATCTATTTAATATAAGTATTGTAAATGAAACGTAACGAAAAACTTCGTGAATTTGTCTAATAAAAAAATTGCTCTAAAAGTAGAATTAAAATATTGAAAAATATTTTAAATAGATACTAAATATTTAACTAATATATTGTAAATAAAACGAAACGGATAATTTCGTGTCGTTAAATTGTCCAATAAACGCCCACCGAGAAGTAGAATTAGAATACTGTAAGATATTCCAATTAATACATATTTAATTATCTAATAATATATTGTAAATAAAACGAAACGAACAACTTGGCGTCGTCAAATAACTGAGCTGCATGATTGTAATGTAGAATTAGAGTAGGTATAATATTTAACCCATAATTATATTGTTAATAAAACGAATAACTTCGTGTCATACAGTGGTTGTGTGCCTCATGAAATTTAGAATTAGAATAATGTAAATTATTCTAATAATTATATATTCAACTAAAATATTATAAAGTAAACAAAATTAAGTTACCAATAAGAGATTCTCGTAAATTATAGTAATAAATAAACTCTCATAATCTCACAACAGCAACAACTTCAATAGATAATTAAATATCAACTTAAAATAACAAACCATTACCCATATTAAGCTAGTATCATAAGAATATATAAAAAAAAATCCCAAAAAAAAACGTAAACTAAGGCTAATCTTATTCTAGCAACAACTATTTAAATCGGTCAAAATTCGACCGTTTTAAATATATTCAGTGACCTATAGCGCCATCTATTAGCGAATGATGTGCAACATTTCAGATTTATTTTATGATGATGACTTCAATAAAAGCCTTGGGTAGGTAATGCTATAACTAATCTAGCGATAATGCTATAATTAAGTTTGCGTTTCACTACAATTTGTGTAACTACGTATATATACATATTATAATATGCTTATACAATGGACATTATTTGATAGGCATCATAGTTTAACAATAGTATGAGTTATTGGGAACAAACTTAGTGACATCAGTATTGTCACATATTATTATGATTGCATACACGTAGATTTTGAGGTGTTATTTTGCGTGACTATGAAACGATATTGATGGACTTAAAAAATCTTGAGAAAGTAAACGGTCTCTTTAATAATAGGTTTAAATATTGCAGCGTCAATATTAAATGTATATGAATATACTTTGTATTCAAGTTTTTAGTACCAACTTTGATCGCTCGCTATGGGGTAGGTTTCTTGTTTTTGCTTCCAAATAAAAACACAACGAAAACTTCACTTTGTTTATCTCTTCGCTATTCGGATTTCCTTCAAGATCCTTTTGCATACTGTATAAAGTCGCAGGTCCGGGGAAAGTTCAAATAGAGCGGTTGGAACTTACCATTGGTGGCGGGTCATGAGAGGGGCCACCAATCTCTCTCTCCTTCCTCGCATTTCTTATTTTTGAAGTAACTGCGACGATTGAGGGAGAGCGGCGATATGCGCCAATATCTTTCACCCCGGTAGCACACCTCCGCCGCGGAGTACGGCGAGTAGAACTCTAGCGAAATTGCCTGTTCTAATACCAAGATTTAAGTATGGCACTATCTCGGTCGCGCGCTGATCCGCCAATCTGCTCTGACTCCGACTACACCTTCGCGTTCTGTGGCAATAGCACGCGTGTGCGGATCGTTCAGCGGTTTCGCTGCTAGGTACAGTTCCGCGGCGGAGGTGTGCTATCGCCTTAAGATATTGACACATATCATTTTTATTTATTTAGCTTCACCCAAAACGTTAATTTTTGTAACCATATCAAACAGAATATTTGAATTTTTTTGTTTGTTGGTTCGTTGGTTTCTAGAATTGTCTTATTACCGTTTTATTCTATGGTTCTAAATCATGATTTTAAGTGATCCATCCATATTTCACTCTCGTCAATTACGTGAAGCGTTTAGGGGGCAGTATTTAAGTGATGTGTTGACTTCAGATATGTGTGTTTAATGGATACAGTTTGGGTAGTAGCTACCTACCTGGCTCGTTTAGCTGAATTGCTTAAGTCTAAAAGAGCGTGTGTAGACTGGGTTAAACGTACAGCTACACCTACGTCACACATGCATGCTCTTTTTCGTGCTTTCAGTTTGGGTAGTAGCTACATAGCAGATTTAGGGTGGTGGGGGCACTCTCCCACCACCATCATCGTCATCGATGTCTCATGACATCTCATCAGGAGGAGGGAAGAGAGAGAGGGAGAGGAGTGAAAAATCTCCAGGATTGCCTCACGTAATTTATGGACGCCTTCTATATCTGGCACTTTGGCTATGTTGTTCTTGTTTCAAACTTTTGTATTACTCGTGGTTTCGTGCGGATATACCTAATAGGAGATGCAACGACCGCTTAATGTACGAGTAAGTGCACTGCATACCTTCTTAATACTACTTAAATTTTCTCTGGTATATTCAGCTCATGTTAATTAATTTGATTCTCGCAGAGTAATTGAAATTAGTTTCATTACTTATTTAGGTATATAACTTCTTGCAGTATAATTTCTGTTCTGTAATTCCATGGGCAGTTCTTGCACCAAAGACAACTAACGGCAAGTCATTCGAAATTGTGAATAAACAAGTAAACACTCATATCACATACGGAGTGAACTCACGGCAAGAATTACTTAGATTACATTAAAGCTATTAGTACTTACAGATCGGAGTAAGACTACCTTAAAGGCACTACATAGTTTAAAACAAAGTACCTATATTCCTAAGTATGCTTAAATCTTTAAAACTACGCAACGGATTTTGATGGTTTTTTTTAATAGATAGAATGATTGAAGAGGAAGGTTTATATGTATAAACGTTCACAGTTTTTCTGTAGTGTATTTAG
>DWQK01000658.1:0-19298 GCA_018231225.1 Noctuana stator
CGCTGCCTGCGCACCCCGCGCACCCCGCGCACCCTGCGCGCCCCCCTCCCGCGCCCTACTCGCGCCTGCACCGCCTGCACCGCTCGCGGCGACAGAAGACTGGTAACTATCCACCTTCTCCCATACACAGGGTATTTGGGACTTTACAAAAGTCTGCTTCTATCCAGTTTCATTTCTATACACAGTTTTGGGATTTAACTAAAGTCTGGTACTATCCATATATAAGTCAAGTAATAAGAGGTGCGTTTAGAGAGTCTTTTCAATGCTGGCAACACAAAGGCAGCCCTTATGGTGTTACAATTGCTTATAGGCGACGGTGACCACTTACCATCAGGTATGGCTGCTTGACAGTCAATTAAATGCATATTTGTTGTCTGTGCAAGTGCATAGTATGTATCCAAACCTATCAAAACTTATCCCTTAATCATAGAACTACATTAAAGTTCACCCATCCATATATCGATAAGGCCAAGCCATATCACGACGTGGCCACGTGACCTGGTGGGCGAATCGACCAATACGATTCTTTCATCTAACTTTCTAACTTTGTACTTACATATCACGAAATAATAGACCTAATTAAGGACGCAGCTATGTAGGTACGAGCCAAGATATTTCAGCACAAAATACAACATTGCTTCAAAAATGGCATGATTCAATCTCATACATAGAGAAATTTTATAGAGAGGACAAAGTTCACAGTGATTAAGACTTAATGTAGTTTTGGATCTTGTACTGGGATATTGTTGGTTTGCATAACTTTAATAGTAGGTACATGTAACTCATGCTGATCAAAAATCAACTTTATTTTGAACGCAGCAAGGTAAACATTGTACATATACTTAATAAGTTTTATCACACTGGGGAGGAGTATATTATTATGTACTTAGGTATAAACAAATTATAAATAATTTGCTTATCAATGAAAATTTTTACTTTACTTTTAGGCGTTGGAAAAGCAAATCATATACCTATTTATCTCTTCTATTCTGCCACTAAAACTAACAGAATATTTGTGGGTTTTTCTACTTAAATTCATAGTTCAACATAATAATATATAATACTAAGTATGAAATATAGTGTGTTATCATTATGGGTTAAAATTGTGTAATAATAATTGTGTAAATGTTTGTGTTTGTGTAAATTACTTACACTCGTTTTCCGCTACTTACCTACTTTAATTTCTTAAAAAGTAGCAAAATGTACTAAAAAATCTAAATAAAACCAGGGTTTAAGTAAAAATGAGTGAAAGCAATGTTAATCATTTAGTTGGTGTCGAAACTTGTGCGCTGTTTGGTCAAAAGTCTTAGCTTCAAAATAGTCAAATATTGTATGTACCTCGGAGGGAGTCATAATTCGACTTATTTTCGCTACTAGAAACAAAGTGTAAGTATTCTTGTTACTTACCAACTTACTTTACTTAAAATACAATGTTTTACTAAACTTGGAGCTAGGTATTGATAACAACACGAGACAAAACATAATAGGCATTTTGAGACGATTCACGTTTCACGTAGCGCACAAGGTTCAAAGTGGCCATTTTTATGTGTTTTTTATTTACATACTCATAATTGTTACCATCAAAATAAGTGCAATGTAAATATTAAAACAAATAGGTACCTGTTTGAAACGCTACAATGTAAATATATTGCTAACATAATATATGAACTTTACTTAGATAAACTTTTATAATCTTTCTCATAGACATAAGTAGTGACATAAAATTGTACATTAATTTATGATTACTTTGATGGTGACAAATAGGATAGCTAGTTTGTATCAATAACACAGAAGTCATTACATCACTTCATGCTTGTTTCAAACGTAAACCATGCAATGACTACAATTATATACTTACATACTGACATGTGTAAGTTACTTACAAACTGTTGACGCAACAAAATGTCACTACCATAGGTTACAATGTTACTTAAAATATCACTTAACTTTATTTTGTCAAGAAGTGGTGAAATGGGATCTAAGTTTTATTGAAAAGGAGTTTTAAATATCAAATCTATTTTTTTAAACCTTAAAAGTAACAGGAATTGTATAATTTGTATATTAATATGTCCTCCACCAATCCGCATTGGAGCAGCGTGGTGGAGGTCAGGCCAACCAGAAGTGTTTCAGTCATAAATATTGTTACAGGCCAAAGGCCATAATACGCTCATGTCGCTCATAGATTCGATGTTTAAAGCTTGGGATGTATTTGTAACTATCATGGTGACGTCATGTCATGTTACTTGTTCTGTCACACGTCCAGCTACGTCACACGTTTCCGCTCTCACTCTCGCACATATCACTCTCGCCTCATTCAATAGATCTCATAATAATATAGGCCAACGCTGCTCTGAAATACCTAAAAAAAAATTAAGTCAGTTCGTTCGTGATGTTAGTTAAATAAAGTATTTCTTTTTCATTTTAGAACGTTGGTCTAATTATTATTATCTGTGACGCACGTTAGTGAGTAACGTTTCTAAGATATGGTCACGAAAGTGCTGGACCCACTGTCATGCATATAGCTGAAATGTTACAATTAAAGATAAAACTTTTATAACCTTTAAATATACTACCTTACCTTATACAAAAAAAATTTAACTACGTGGAAGAGGGGCAAGATGGTCGAGAACATTAATTTTATTATTTTATTTAAAAACGTATTACTATCCTTTTTAAATGAAAATTAAATAATAACATTATCTACATTTTATAGCTATGATCATGGCAGGTATTGTTTTTTAAACCTATAAATAAAATCTGAGGGACTAGCAAGGTAAATAATATACCTATCTAGCTTAATCCATTTGATGAAAGCGCCTTATTTCGTAGTTAAGTTCATAGTGTAGCAATAAAATACCACAGAACATATAACTTAACTGACCGTATCTACGAAACGTTGTTATATTCTAAAATTGGAGCGGCGTTGTGATACGCGCGAGTGCGAGCGGCGGGTGCGTGCGCTGCGTGCTCACGCGTGTTGTGTCGCCAGAGGGCGCGCGGGTGTAGGCGGTGTAGGCGAGTAGGGGTGAGGGCTAACGTGGTGCGTGCTACAGCGGCGGCGCTGCGCAGCCGGGGGCTGGGCGTGCTGCGCTTCCCGCGCGCTCGCCGCCCCTCCATCCTCGGCCGCGAGGGCTTCTTCGTGCGCTGGGGCGAGCGCGAGCGTGCCGCCCTCGCCACCTTCGACTTTCTCGACGAACTCTCCCCCGGATCCTCACCGGAAGCCACCAAAGACTGTACCTAACTTAGCGATAGACGAATGACGTCACGTAGGCGCATCCCCCAAATTGTTGCCGTGCGCTCGCTCGACGCTCACGTCGGTTTTTCTATGAATATAACTGATCGTGGTGCATGCATAAATGGTGTTATATTTAAGCAATCTCAATTAGTAGCGTAGGTTTGTGTACCTTTTTGACTGACGTGTCGCTAGCTCGCTAGTGTCGCCTGACATGTCGTAACGTCGCGCTCGCATGACACGCTGCGACATGGCGCTTTTTGTGACATGTTTCCGAAGACGTCGGTGCCGTAGCGAGCGCACGGTGTTATTATATTTTTCTATGTCGCTCGTTTGTGATATTCTTGTTACGCCGTGAGTGACAGCCGACTGAGATGTTCCGCGTAGTGTGCCCGCTTTGCGTAGTGTTACGGTAAGCCAAATAGTTTAGCGTAGCGTTGTATTTGCTGCACGACGTCCGCAAGGCTGCAGCTTGCAATAGTTTGCTTCTGAACGCCTCTAATAGATCTTGTAGGTGTAATCGTTTCGATTTTCAAAGTTCTTAACTTAATCTATGACGGCACCTAGTCTTAACTCCATCCTAGTTTTCATTAGTAGAATGGGAAGTGGGACATTATAAGAGACAGGCGTGTTTTGTTTTTAAATTGGGAATCGGATTGACTTGTTTGTGCGTCTACTTCAACGGTGTGCCCGTGCTTGCCTAAGGTCAGAGTTGCCAGGTATCTATTTATTGTAATAGCTTGTAAAATGAAATCGTCCAAGACATTCGAATTATTAATACCTATTTATTGCATGTATGAATATTTCAAATATCGGCTTGTTATCTTTCAAAATACTTTTGAGCACTTTCATTCTGGCAACTAAAAAAAGGCTTATGGCCTTTATAAAAGGTTAAAAATGCGAACCATTTTTATTGGCGCTTAAACCGAAGCTTCACAGACCAGCTTCCCGAGTCAGTCACAAAATAACTGAAGACTTTCTCCGTTGCTTTCGCTTGGTACCAATAACCGACGACTTAGGTAAGAAGACGTTATTAGTAATTACTAAGTAAATGAAAGCTGCGGCCTCGAAGTAATGTGATATTTTTGTATATACTGTAAGTCCCACTTATTTTCATATACATTTAAATGGATTCCTTTCTAAACGAACGAAGCTATGTTGGGTGAGGGTAGTTACGACTCAGTCACTTTGAATTTGTGCGAGTAGGATAGCGCATTATAGTGTTTTGTGAGTGTGATAGAGATGGCAATGCGGTTCCCTTCTCGCACGTCGATGTGACAGAGACATCTTGATTCGGAGCGGTGCAGCGATAATATTTTCTACTACGGAATTTCAAGAGAAATGTTAGTCGCTAGACCGCCGTGTATTGGTAATTGTAATAATAGGTACTTATGTAAATATTGACTATGATTTACGTATGGAGCTAGTAACTACACTTAATAATTATAAAGGTTAGATCATAATATGAAATCCATTAAATCGAAGGGTACTAAAGTATGATAAGTGTATATATGTTATGATGTCATTGATTGCTATTTATTGATTTTGTATCATTTGCGAATTGTCGATCATTTGTATAATTAGGTACATATCATGTATTTTGTATTTTTAGTGTTACATTTTGTCCCGAGTCCTCGATATGAGTTATGAAGTGGTATTTGCGTCGAGTCCATAAAACAACACATTAGTTTTTTTAGCAAACAGGATTTTATGTTTATTTATCGCTATAAATTTGTTTGATTTTAAGATAAAGATGTCTCTTTTAAACCAATGTATATATTCATTGAATCCATATAATTAAATTATGATTTCACTATTCGATATCGCAGCTACCGAACACAGGACAAAATAAAATATTATGCCACTTCTTGTCTCAAAAACGGCTCATTTCTCATATTTTACGTTGCTAAAAAAGTATGCAGTTTGTTTTAATTTGACACGGTTATGAACCTCGTAGGTATGAGTAAGTATGTATTTGCGGCTTTTATTATTACGATTATGTATAGTTATATTATGGCGGAACCAAAGCAATTATACTTATACGGAACACATTTTGCCACCACTTGTTAAGCTGCGACACTTTTTGTTTCGTCAGAAATGTATTAAATAATTAATTTACCCAGCTTTGTTTTAATGATAAATGTTGAAGACAATAAGGAAGATTTATACCTATTATTAATGATTATAAACGAAATGAAGACCCGTTCGACGTATTAAATAACTTTAGTGACATATACTACAAATAGGTACATTGTATTAATTGGAAAGATAATATATTCACAACCCTAGTTGCGTTCGGATGCACGCTCTGACAACTTTTTGTAAATTTCCAAATATTTATTATGAAATTTTATCGAGATAACACTGTTGAAATTGCTTTGTAAACATCTAACATTTTTATAGATTGACATTAATAGATAATATTATGAAAAATTTTGCAGAATCCATAGGCATCTTCATCTGCAAGCAATTCTCATAAATCCTGCCATTTTACCATTATACCTATTTATACATTTATAAAGTTAAAGTTAGGACTCAAAGCGTGAATCCGAATAATATATAATAATAATAAAAATCATAAGTTACGTTATATGTAATCATTGGAAGTTTAATAATAATGTTTCCTTAAAGTTGTAATTGTGTAACTTTTATTGTTCCTAAGAATAGTAATTTCACTATTGTACTAAAACTTTGCCCTAAAACAGCACTGTATCCGAACTGTTGCCATGACATGACACGTACGCTTGTAGGAAAGTAAGGTTTTATACCACTATTTATAAGGAAATTAATGAAAGTTTGACGAAATACAGATAATGAAGTCAATGCTAATTAGATTCCCAGTTATAGCAAGATAGTCATCGTAAACTATTATTTTACATTTGCGAATCTTCTAATTCTAAATAAGTGTAATTTGCAATAAAATTGACAATCATTCAGTCCCCAATTGAAAGTAAAATAAGAATTATACCTACCTAGGTATATTTCTTTTCTTTAGAATTTTCTATTAAATGATCTACGAATAAAACACATTAAAAACACCATATTCGGGATATCCACATCTGGTTTTTCATTGAAAAGTAAAATTTAATTATAAATCTTTTTCCTATATTATTTAACTGATATTAGTAAATCACAACTAAAGTACCTATTCGAGCGAAATGTCATGGTAAGCGAGGTTACGTTTAGATGCAAAGTTATTTCTTAAATTTTATATGAGTAAGTTCATTCCTGTCACATTAGGTAATTTATGTGACGTAGGGTATTCTAATTGGCGTTGTATCAATTATTTGTCATTAACCATAAAATAAACTATGTATTGCATTGTATTCATTATAAATAATCGTAGAATCCAAAGGTACTGTGATTGGTAACTACCAAAAATGGAGCACAATTGGAAATAAAATAAAATAGTTAATAATAAAGTATTCCTCGGCAATGGGTGCATTTGTTAGTACCCTGACCTATAACATAGAAATACTGGATAGTTAGGTACTTTGAACAGTACAAATGTGTAGAATAAACGGTACCTATAATTTAATTATCTACTATTACAGATGGGTTTAATAAACGATTCCGTTCCCAAGCGATTATTTGTTTTATTTTTCCTGTCTGTAACTCAGCACGAAGGTACTTTTGTATTGGAGTTATTTGGCTGTCTCACGGTTTTCTTGAATGTTTAACTTCGTCTATCCCTCCTAACTAAATACATTTTATTTTACCGCAATCTAGTAAATAAAGTAAGTAGCAGTTAATATATCCAACTTTGCTCTATAGCAATTACAATTTAAATTAAGTAGGTAATTAAAATTGCATTCTTTTTTTGGGAATAATCTGACCACATTTAATCTACTTTACAAGTTCAACGCCAAACTTAAATCGAATTATCTTCTTCTTCACCATAATTCAAATTTAAAAGTAAATTAAGAAACGTTAAATAGTGTGGGAAAATAGGAGCGCAGTAGTGGTGAAGAGATGTAATAAGACGATTATGACGAATGAAAGACAAAGAAAGCAATAGTGAGCTGAGACAAAAAATTACTCGTGAGGTGGGTACCGTTGTTATGATAATGTCACATTACTAGCAGTCTGTCGATATACCCTACGTAATGCGTATGCACTGCAAGCGAGACAAAATATACCTGTCTTACCATACTGTGACTACTGGAGCAAAAGAGATAGACATATAACTCTAGTTCTACCACAAAATTTGCGATACTTCAGTGCAATTGAGTGACAGAGAAGATATCCAATCAGAGTGAGACAAAAAATCTGTTTCCGGCTTCACCGTGTTCGATATTGATAAGCTACACTTTGTTTATGATTGCCTAGTACTTTAACTTTATTTTGAGCGTTTAGTGCAAGAACTAATTGCTTGGATTTGGGATAATTTTTGAGTCTTTCTTGATGACCTCCAAAAAAATATGCGTGCCGTATTTTCTTTCAAAATTATAGTAAATTCGATAAAAGCTATAGAGAAACTAAGATTAGTTAAATAACTTGACTATTTAGTACTATAATCACCACAAAATCAAATTAGCACGCGGCCAATTGAATTTATATCAAAAAATACCCATTAAAAGAAACAACCACAAATATGATTCAAGCTTTATTTTACATCGAAAATTACATAATCATATCACTAAATACTTTTTAACTGGTATTCTTGAATAAATTTAATATCACATTCAGTCGTGTAACTTACATACAAATACTGTTAATGTTAACTGTAACACTAACAAGCAACAATACAATACGAATACAAAGTTAAATATTTATTACTTACTTTTGTTCGTAAATTAGGCTATCAAGAATCTACCTACCTGGGCTACCAGAAAACGATTTTATGAAAACCATAAATTCTGTTCTGCTACCATATTTTTACAATGGTAAATTCTCTTATTTAGTCAGTTATGAGAGAAATGAAAAATTTACTATAAGGAATTATTAAGTAATCTACCTATGCACTTATTGGTCGATTCTTCATTTAATGATTACGTAATACCTACCTACTCAAAGACAGTCATCCGTACAAGAAGATGCAAATCCTTTTAAAAAAGATCACAACGAACGGAGACTAGACTAGACATCTTTACAAGCTGTATTAAAATATCTATAGGTACCTACTCTTATACTAAATCATTTCTGTAGCGTTTTATCACCTAGGACATTTAGGAACATTTTACTGGCTGGCAGTCGACGAGGAAGCCGCTAAGAAGCCCGAGTTTACTTTCGACCGATCGCACACATAACGAAAGAACTCCTTTCTTCACTGGATCTGAAAACATTAAATCTATGAAAGAACATAATTGCTTATATGCCTTATATGGTAGAAACTTACGCGATGGCAGTCGTACCTCGCCGATCTTCACATTGCTACTGCCTAGTAAAAAAAGAAAATAGTACCCCTATAGGCCGACCCCTAAACTGACCCACTAGTAATAGATAGATCATAATTATGATATGAAATATAAGTATACCGGCCTCAATTGTTCAGAAAAAACTTGACTTCTCTAAATATCGGTTTATAGACCAATACATCATAACCGATCTGCAGCAAAATTTTAATTACCACACAACACAAAACATGCGCGCACAAACGCGCAAATGCACGCACACATACACATGTCGTGCCTGAGGAAGATAATTATAGAAAAAATATAATATTCTCTTATGCGTCTCTATAATATTTATCGTCCCTTGATTCACTAGTAGAAATAGAACTAGTAGAATGACTTATTTCTTACTATTTTTTAGATTCGGTTTAAAATCAATAATAAAATTCTGTTGCATTGTTAATACAGCAATTAATAAATGTAGTTAGTCAAAACCAAAACTATTATTATGTTTACGTTATTAATACACACACACGCAGTCACACAAACACACCTACACCAAGAGGATAAATTAAATCTCACATTTAAATTAAATTATTTATTTAATTTCAAATATAAATA
The DNA here is from genome assembly GCA_018231225.1 of Noctuana stator. NCBI lineage: Eukaryota > Metazoa > Arthropoda > Insecta > Lepidoptera > Hesperiidae > Noctuana > Noctuana stator. The sequence goes on from DWQK01000658.1 coordinate 9,187, forward strand.
AATTTATTATCTTGTCATGATCGCCATCAACTTCAATAATTATTGAATTATTATAATGAATCACAGACACTATTTAATTTTAAGTAAACATATACCAAATCTCCTTGTAAGTATAAAGTGTATTGTATTTGTAAAATGTAGAAACTAAAATACTTAATTGTATGTAAAATAAATATACTTACATATTTATGTAATTTACATTGTACCTAATTATAATTTAAACAAAACAATTCTAAAAATATGGAATAATATTTTACAACGCAAAATAAATTAAATTTTCTAAAACTGTGCTGTGTCTACAATAAAAATAATTGCTACGTTCCATGAAGTTTGTGACATGATATTATTATGTTCATACAAAAACAATAAACGCGGAATAACATTTAAAAATTGTCATACTTTAAAAGTGACCCACAAAACAAAATATTTGTTAAAAATCTACAAACACGGATATATAAATTTACTATTTACAGCGTATAAACACAGCCGTAACTTTACCTCGATACCAATGATTGTTTAACCTAAGTTTTTAATCAGGCAGTGCACAAATTGCTCGTTAATAAAACAGTCAACCACTTACTGATGTGGTTATAAAAACTTTTTATTAATTGACGATTTCACAAGCGTAAAACGTAAACGTCAAACTAGACTATACCAAAGAGTACATAAATTATAATCACTACGTTTACCTTTATTAATAGGCCAAAGCCCACAATGATCTCTCCATAGACAATATAGCTGAATTTAAGTTTTGGTAGTGTACTTATTCATACAATTCACTGGCTTTGCAATCATGTAAAAATTTGAAAAAATAAAATGTAAAATTGTATAAAAAGCCTTATGGTTTTTCGACAATTGCGAACGGAAATACTGATTCTATTCCATTGGTGGTCTAAAACAAAGATTTTCTTGTTAGAACTAACTGAACCTACCTATTTTTTTACATGAAAATAAAGTTAAAGTTTTTTTGTAGTGTATTTAGTATCAGCATTGCACCCGTGCGAAGCCGGGGCGGGTCGCTACTATAAGCTAAATTTTATTAGGTGCTTCATATTTTATATAATATTCATATAAATAACTTCACATTAAACTAACTGCAAAATGCAGTTATCTTATTTAAAAATAACAAAACAGCGCTAACTACAAAAATACACAAACTGAAATTAATATATGAATAGGAACAGTATGTATAAAATAATATAATTTCAACTTATACAAAAAAAAATAATACTCGACTGTTGTGCATCAATGAGAACTAAATAAGGGACATAAAATTATATTTGTGACAAAAATTTACAAATTAGGTACCTGTTCAAAGGTACCTGTCTACCTGTACAAAATGCGTGGTATAATACTCTTGACGACCCGCGGGGTGTAGTGGTTACCGTACCAGTCCACCATTCGATGGGTCCCGTTCTTTAAGACACTAAAATTGACAAAATGTATAATAGCCCTCGGGCACTAAATATGAGCGAAATTGAATGATTTAAGAAGTCCCATGGTATAATTTTGTGGTGAATACCACAATTTTGGTTACTATTGTGGCGTGTATCGAACATTTCCTTTATAAAACATTAAAACGGTATACATACTACATAAATAAATATTGTAAGACATAATTATTATTATGCAACGTTAAAATGACCGATGTTCATCCTTAATAATAATATATTATGCTAAAACATTTATAAACTTGTAAGGTTTAAATATTACGGCTATTTAATCAATATGTTATGTAATGAATAATTACACTGTATACATTCTTTTATAAAATTATCTAGCTTCTGTACTAAAAATTAATAAAATCTACACACACACCTTATGGGCGCTATCACACGACGCACAACTAACATTTTCTACATAATTATACATAATTGTCTATATGTATATATTTATATACGTATATATATACATAAAACTAAACATTTAATAGTAATTTTTTCTTATATTTCTTAATATAAAATAAAATACAATCAATAAGGCGGTAAAGGAAAAAATATTAATTTTACAAAATTGGCATGGAGCCAAGACATTTTGGAATTTATTCATAGTTAAAAACCTATTATATTGCTTTACTACACATAGTAAGGTCTTTGAATTATAAAAGAAATAGTAAAAAAGTTTAGTTTATTTCTTTTATTAAATTCCAAATTAATACATGAATTTGGACATGTTCAGGACTGTAGGACTATTACACTTAATTCCTATACAACAATATAATAATTATGTAACATAATATTATGTTGATTAGATAGAAAATACTCGTAATTTTCTGTACTTTTTCAAAGGGAGAAAAACATCACTGTCATTAGTACCACGATAATACAACACTTATCAATTAATATCACGCAAGACACGTTGAACTAGCCATGGATAAAGTAACCTGCAGCCCTCAATCTAATCCTAGACCACGGCGGAAAATAAAATAAGATTGTCATCAAATAGAAAACTAATATTACACAATTATTCACACGGGGCCATTGAAAGTAATTGAAACAAGGAAAGATCGTGACAAAATATACACCAATGACATTTGAAGGTTAATAAATAAATCTAATGCTAATCATACACGTCACGGTTTACTGTACGATATAACTGTGCAGTTCTGCGCAAATAGAACTGCGATAGCACTTTCTCTTTGAAAAGAATTGGTTTTCGATTTTGCGCCAAACGCCTGTACATGCATATTTAAAAAAAACTGTTCAAACAAACCGTAAGGTAGATCGTAGCGAGTATGGTCGGCATAAAAAGTAAAATGACATTTAACATGAAATTTTAAAAATCAAAATTTGTGACACAAAAACATCACGATAAGTAATGCCTAAATATATTTTTACAAATACCAATACAAAATCATGGTAAAACTGGGTTTCGGTATATTATAAATTTGTAATATAGATTTAGCATTTACGTTTAAAAATTGTACTATTATGCTGTATTTATTTTTTATCGCCATATTTAAATGTGAGAACCACGTCATGCAAACTAGTGGGAGTCACACGTATTATTTATTGTACCTACATGAAATGGCGATTAACGCATTAATTATATCAGATAACATTCCATTATAGTTATTGGAACAATGAAAATAGCCCGCAATATGTTCAACAACAATTATATTATGTAGCTAGCACGTGGGTAAAGCACATAACATGTTAAATAGAATAAAGCAAATACATAATATAAATAACAAAATGTCATTCAATGCACAGCCCCGAGGCTGCCTAGAAACAATTTTTAACTTTCTTTTAGAAATTGCATATGGATAATTCAAATTAAATATTACCATCGTGTACCTATGTATGTATTAAATATTACCTGGATTGTAATCCGGATTTTTTTAACATATTTTGGAAAAGAGGTTTTCAATTCGTTGAACTTTTTTTATATAAAACATTAAATAATATAATATTACGTAACTGTCAATGCAAAACATAAAAAAATATCAAAAATAAAAAACTAAACCAAATTCCAGTTTTACCGCAAACGAAAATAGTTACTGCTAATTCACTGGTTCACAATAAACAGTATAATTTGTGATGAAACATAATGTTATTTTACAAATTTGAGTCCTTAACTACTTTTAAATGAAATCTCAATGGTTGAACAATAATCTCATAATCGTAATTTTTTTCTAAATAAATAAATTTTCTTTTTCTAGACACGTTCAAATTTATTTACTTAAACGAGATATAATTATTTTTAAGTACACGAAATAGCTAACTATTCAATTAAACTGTTGGGGATGATTTTATTTATCTTTGTCTAATAATCCCATGGAGATAAGTCCCATACCTATGGAGATAAGTATTTGATATAGTACCCAGATATAGTAACTAGTCATCAATGACAAAATGAAAATATATGAATATAAAGAGTATCTCCAATAAAGCAAAATGCAACTCATTATTTATTTTACCAAAAAAAGACCTTATCCCATCATTACAAATATTACTCTTAATTTGTGTAAATCATCAGTCAAAACGTCCTAAAAAACTTTTTTACACTTTAGCATTGTTTTCAATTAAAACTTTCCCTCAAAACACAATATTATTGTTTCAAATTTCGTCAATGATGTAACAAAAATGTCGCGAAATTTTTAAAATACAAAGTAGGTACACATGTCGCTAGCAAAGTTTGCTTTGAACATAATAATATCCGAAAATTATGAAGCGTGACATCGCCACAACTTTTTGCCGCATCATTATCGAAAGCATGAGCCTAGTCCAACAATATTTGTGACTCAAATTAAGAATTCCCAAATCTCCAAATTTAAACTATGTCGAACGACGCCCGCTATTAACTCCATATTTGCGGTTTCGTGCCTCCCGAAGCACACTGCCCCTGCTTTACCTCGACCGTGTTCGCAGTGTTCGACTCTTGGACACCACAGAACGCGTTTTTCTTTTTCGTCGTCTCTGTTTGTGGGCTGTAGATCAACAGGATTGTTTTAGTGCGGTTCATTTCGTTTGTAGGACCCCAAAGCACTTAAATGTAAGTGAATATTCCGTAAGTATCTTGTACTAGCATGCAAGATGAACACCAGATGAGCACCATATATCCCGTTTTAAAACTCCCGGACCGATTGACTACTACGATTTACATGAGTTACGACATTATTCAGTTCAGAAAGAAACGTTACTAATTAATATAATATCTGCAATTTATTGCGTTGCCAACTGAGACAACCTACTGAACCAACATAATGTAGGTATTGAAATATGTCACTCGATTGAATGCTAATAAAACCAAGCATGCACCCCACGGTAATAGGCAAAAGCTGAAAATAAATGCATAAGGAAAGGGAGGGAGAAAATAGGTAGCGTAAGTTAAAATATTGCTGACAATTTAGATTTATTGAACAATTTATAAAAACCCGGCAACATTACCATAAAAGATTAAGGTCAATGTGTCACAATCCTTGAGATTAGCAAACGGTTCAACAACCAGCCCTCATATTATGTAACAATTAAGTTAGAGATAGTTGCATCAACAACATGGAACAATCAGTTCTTCGAACGTTTAGGAAATTATTATACGATCCAATTAAGCCTTAAGATAAAGAAATGCTTATAAGATTAGTTCGGCGATTAATTCGATTAGGATAAACAAATAAATAAAATGAAAATTATCATATAGGTAAGAGGTAAAGAAAGTGATAATGGGCGAGATAAGACATCACATTGCAGCATTGGCGTTATAAAATGCAAAATTATAACATTAAGAATTAACCGCCTCCGATCAGCAATTGATTTTTGCGGTTGCACTAAATTTAACTGAATTAGGGATTACCGCAGAAAAATTCTCGCTCGTATATGTACTACAACAACAAAGATACCTTAGTACAAAGGCAACTTGTACTAAAATAACTAAGTTGGTATCGTTAAGCTGTGTAGCAGTGATAAACATACTGAATCACGCTAAAACACTCATCGATATTATACGTGACGTTATAAACGTACTCATTGTTAAAGGACTTGTTACGTGACACAATGAACGTAGCTAAGGAAGTTATCCTAACTAATTGGATACTCCTGAGAGTAAAATATTTCCGAAGGAGACTATCAAGACTAGTGAACCATTTGAAAATAATATTGTTTCAGTTCAAAAAAAGTTTTAAAAAAATTAAAAAAAACCGTAATCGTATGCAAAGAAACTTCTGTAACGTTTAATGATAAACTTTAGTATGTGTTAAAACGTTTCATACTAATTTCAATGTGTTTAAAAAGAACGTGTTGGATGCAACTTGTGTTAAACTGTTTTCTTGATAACAATGTTTACAATTACACGACGTGGTTCCCAAAACACAAGTTTATATCGATACAGGATAAACATGGCGCCATTATAAAGTAAGACAAATTGCTTCTACCACAACCATTGTTTTATCATCAACCGAAACTTTGACGGTAAAATGGGCTAAAAAACATATTTTATATAAACAAAAAAAATTACAAACTTGATCCCAAATCTCAAAGTTGTTTATACAAGCGAATAATATTATTACTTGTCATAAACTTCTTATGCTTTTCGTGTCTCAATATCATTAATATTCTTTCTTATAGTCGCCTGAGAAAAATAGTTGACGTAATCTTCACAATTAAGGTAACTTTCTACTAACAAAAATATATGCCCACCTAATGACTAGTAATGACTCGTAATTATAATAGCAGTCGCTTATGCAACAATGTGAGAACTGGGGGTGTTGCAACAATTGTGAAACTAGATCTACGTGTGGCAAACGAATTGGTTGGATTTCGCTATGTTTTTGATGCCCAATTTATAAATTTTGAACATAAATAAAATTTACAATTAATATTTATTGCTAAATAATGGAACAAGAAATTCCTACGATTCTACGCCTAGTGTCGCCAAGGACATAAAGATTATATTTATAAGCTCAACATAAATCTTTTGATGTGTATATAAATTTTTATTTGATACCTTTAAATTTTAAATGATGGTACATTTGGTGATACATGATGGTACAGGATGGTACAAAAAACTTTATTTTAAATGTAAGCATAGCTGCCTCCCGCAGCTCGGGAAAGTATGCTGAAATAGTGCATAGGTATAAAAAGAATAATATCACATATATAATATGGTCGAATTGAGAGCACTTCTTCTTTTTTTAAGTTGGTTAAAAATGCTGTCACAAAAACCTTCAGACACCCATTGCATCATCTGCAGCATTATTCAACTACTTTCCCAATATAATCTTATTTATTTGCGTTATTACGTCCACCATTGCGTAGCGCAGTGAACTGTAAAACACCTGGTTTCGTGCGTCATTGACCCAGCCAAAGTTCAATCAAGGTATTTCACGCATTTGTTTTTTAAAAGACACGTAGTAACACGACATTGGTTAATATTATAGGCCTACATTAAAGGCTCGACCGAAAAAAAAATCTAATAAAAACCAGTTAAGATCAAATACTTCCTACTGAAAGAGTTTACGACATTTATTACCACGACTTCTAGTGTGGACTCATCCTAATACGGATGTGACGGAAAAGAGAAAGGTTCTTGTGTCATAAGAGTGATTCTATAATCGTGTAATAAATATGTATTAAAAGTATTAAATATTTTGTGTCATTTAAATTGAGTTTTATTTACTTAAAATTTTAATATGCATTAACTTGATAACTTGCAAAAATGAAAAAAACTGAAATTTGTCACACATGATATACCTACTATAGTAACTAGACTATTGTCTTAATCTAAAGTATTTTCTAATAAAGTTTCAAATGAAAAAAACTCATTTTCCTAATAAGAAATTAATTTATTTATGTTAATTATTTGTGTGTATGTGGTTATGAACTCAGGTTTCGCAAAAAGTTAACACATTATTCCATATTTATTATTTACATGCAAAACTTTTAGTATTCATAAATAATTTTAACATTACGCATTATAAGATCCTGCCAACCATTGCTGCCAACCTTTTATGACACGACGCCCACATATTTTGGCATAGCAAGCAATATAAATATGACATTGAAAAAAAAAAAACTGATGCACAAAAAATAATAGTAGGTATGTTATATTTCCTTTTTTTTTTTCAATTACAAAAATTAAAAAAATGTAAAACTGTTATTATGAATCTGTTGCATGAAAATTATATATTATCTATACTTTATTATGTTCCAGATCAAATTAGTATGCTACACAGAAAAAGCTAGCATAAGCAAATTCTGATCCCAAAGCAATTAACTTTCACATTCTTGTACAGAATCAGCTTAATATAAGATGTGGAACCATTGTCTGTACACCTGCCCACTGTTATAAGAAATTGATATTAAACATTTTAAAGCAAACAAATTGAAAAATCTCACCTGAGCATAATTTTGAAGTTCTCTAACTCCCGTATACTGTTTGACAGCCTCGCAAAAGCATTGAATAGTGCAACAATTTCTGTTCTCTGTAACCTTTTATTGGCCTTGTGCCGTAGTGGCAAGTTGCCCTGTTCAGGATCACCTTCGGGTTTGTCCCATCGTCCAGAGAACAGTATCTTAAGAGCGGTACCCAGACCCTGAGTCTGTAGTTTTCCCCATAGCTTACATTTGTCACACCCAACGCAGTCCATTATCCTGGATATATTCCAGAAATGTTCTCGGAATTCATTTTTCAGGTTTGCCGCCTGGATACCCCCTGTGAACATTGACGACTCATTAAAATGGTCAGGAAATGTATATATGACTCCCAGCATATTACGAATTGCATCCCTGGTTTCCTCATCTTCAATAGGGTTTCCCGTGAAGTAATCCTCGTTTTCAAGATACGGTCCGGCTTTTGCTAATGCCCTCATTTCGAGAAGATACACAAAGTATAAGTTCTTTAGCCAGGCTGGGCCTTCTCCAAAGGTTTGAGAAGGATCAAAACGACGTTGGAACTCTTCTAGATTTGGGCCCCATTCACCCTCAGGTGGTGCTGCGAAGCCTACACCCTTCTCTGATAGCAAATACTTTGAACACAAATGAATATTAATACTAGTGTGCAACCCTGAAACAGCTCGGTAAAACACTCTCTTTTCTAAGCACATGTTACTTAAATCCGAGCTAAGTACATAGGGAAATGACTCATAAGGATTCAACTTTGGTCTGAAGCAATTTTCCTGGTAAATACTTCTCCAGATCCTGTGTGCAGATGGTCCTTTGTAACCAGTGTATCGCTCAGGATTCAATGACAGGTCAATGTACTCAGCATCAACATTTTTATCATCAGATTCACAAAAGTTATCAATAGAATCATCGTAAACTTTCCACTTGGCTATTTCGAACTGACTTGCTGCACTGATAGTCATATTTAAGTAGCCCAGATCTGGATCATGATCTGAATCGGAGTTGCAGGGTGTTGTTTGTGCTTCCTCTGAGTACTTTTTAGCCGGCGACTCATCTTCAAACTCATTATTATAACCATTTTCGTAGCCAGGCACGCTCTCCTTGGAACATGTTTTTATATGGCAATACTTCATGGCGCATCTGCTGTCGTCGGCCCAAAACGGGCATTCCTTTTTCAAGTTCACCTTGTAGAACCGGAAGTAGTCTTTACTTACAAGGCTCTGAATCCGAGGGAATATCTTGACGTTATTGAAGTAATCAATGGTGTCAACATTGCACGAACAATCTCCTAGGGCGCCGTGCAGCGACTCAAAACAAGCATTACTATCGCACGGCTGCGCGTCGTACAGCTCGGTGTCGTAACTACCAGCCTGGACAATAGTTAGAATAAATAATATAAACACAACACAGTAATTTTCAAATGCCATTTTTGTAGCGACCGTAGTCAAGGCATGAGTGTCTTGAATTAAAAAATGTCAGTCGAAGCAATCCTTCGCAGCACATCAGAAACACTTCCGTGGATTTACATTAGCGACACCGCATTGATATAAAACATTAAGCACTGAAATGACCAACTCGTAATCGTGAGTAATTCAGCAGCCGACGTGCGCCTAGAAACGTTTACACATATTGGTTTGGTTCTACAATAATATAATTAACAAATTGTGACAGCTGCTAAATCATTGGACGGCTGGTTGCGCTGCAGCTGTACGCCAATGTCAAAGTGATTAAACGTCAATCAAAGTGATAATAATAAACATAGATTAAATATACGACAACAAGAATCAAATTGGAATGAAACAATATTTATTAAATGATTGTTGCTTCTACAAACTGAACATCTTGAGTTACTTGCAATTAGCAAAAAAAAGTTTAATATTTTTTAAATAATACTTAATCTAATTTTGTAAATAGCAACATTTATAGTTTCGACGTGCACCAATAAGAGGAACGAATCATATTCTACGAATAGTCATTACATTATTCGTAGGTCAAAATCCTTTTTTAATTTTATATGTAAGTCATCTCATCTCATCAGCAAATGTATTTAGGGATATTATATAAAATATCAGCCTGGGCCATTTGGTTATACCCACTTCTGATTAAATTACAGTCACCATTTTAACTGCCAAGTACCTAATTCAATATATTTAAATCTATGCCTAATTCCTAGTTAGCTAAAAATTCACCACTTTAACCGATTCGTTGCGATGTCTAATTTGCAAACTTCTAACTGTGGCGTCGAACAAAAATACCGTGACACTGCTGCCGTGC
>DWQK01000659.1:0-19276 GCA_018231225.1 Noctuana stator
TGCAATTATTATTAAAGTTGTCGTTATGTTTTTAAAATAATAAATTTTTTTAATGAAAATAAGAAGCAATGAAAGTTCTTTCATAGGAAATCGTTAGTAAGTATCTAATCAAGTTTATTATATTATATTTTATCTAGAAAATATTGTTTCCGTATTTTTAAGCTCCTATCAGTAAAGGCCTTGTATCTTGAAATCGCATAAAAACAATGGCTCCGTCCGTCCCATTTCTCATGGCCGAAGTCGTTTGTCAGATCGCGCTCAACCTGAATATCATACGAGCCTCTCAAATTCATCGCTGAGCCAATTACAGTGCTTGTTACGCTGAAAAATGGACGTCAGATAGAAGCACTAGTGTTTTATACGCAAATGTATATTATTGGTGCCGCATTATGATCTGACTTGAGGTCGATAGAAGTTGAAAAAATTATTTTGGAATCAACGAAACTACCCCTTCCTTTGGATCATTTTGTAGTTGCATAAACCATAGGTACTTTTATAATTTATACGCGACAATAAATCGCCTTAACCGCATTACGTTTTTTCATTAAAGCCTTTTGTAGTATCGCGCTGCATTTTATTAAGCCCTTGTCGGATTTCGCTGCGTTTCATTAAAACGTTTTTGTCAGATTTTCTGCGTTTCATTACATTACTGGTGTTGATTTTTCGCGGTCTATACGAATAACGTTAACTGCCACAAATTGAAAAATCGATTTGCCAATATTCTTTGTGATAGGTACTTGTTTTTAAAACGTTATAGGGGTTTTCATTACAGTCGCCAGAAGGTAGTACTAGCACTATGCGTATGTTGATCTTTAAACAATATTGTTAGACAAATTTAAAATTGTATATAAACAACAATTTTTTATCTTTTCGGTTGGTATATCAGTGCATTAACATGCACCATGTTCATTAGTAGAAATATCTGAAACTCCAAATACATAAGAAATTGACATGAATACAATTAATATAAAGCTGTTTTTAATTTTACTTACTTCGTCAAACAAGGGTTGTAGACTTGCACTGCAACATGCAACATTTTACGAAAATAATGTAGATATACCTATAAAACATATTACAATATTATTATTTCGAGAACAAAGTCTTTTCCACCGAACTGGTTAAGGTGGTTTTGAAAGGTTTGTAAAATATCTTTGTATGGACTGTTCTTGTTAGAAATTTTCATTTTTAATTTGGCGTAACTTTAACTTGTAACAATATTTGTCCTTATCACAATTATTTAAGAATTATTTAGTGATTTCAATTCATGATTCATTTCAATTTTGTTTGCGGATTTCATCAAGCGTACCTATTTGCATCTATTTCGTATACCATTATCTAGCATTCACAATTTTTAAAAGACTACTTACTTATATATTTAAATATTATTATTATTAATTATACTGTTTTCTTCTATTTAAAATATTCTAACTAAATTTTATATCAAAATCAGAATCCTCACAAATCAGAGTTTAAATAAACTTTAATCTCGGTATTACCGCACACTATGTATCGGATTGAGGCATTGCCTCGCAGTTACCGAACACGCCATTAAGGTCACTGTTTTGTATTCCTGCCCCCTCCTAAGCTGTTGTCTTCTGAATTCCAGATGAGTCCCACACCCCCGCGCCCTCGGCACCGCCCCGTTCCTCAGGTACTGCTTCCTTTGCCACAGCTTTACCAAAACCAGTGACACTCTCAATTTACCTTTATGCTACCTTGTTCAAATGCTCAGCCTTAAAAGGTTTCTATTTTACTTAATAAAAGTTGACAGCTCTTTAGCAAAAATATGAAAACAAATGAAATTTTAAAGAAACCCAAATTGTTCTAGGTCACCAATCATTAAATTATTATCTCATTTCAGACCCATTTATTTATTTACATTAGCTTGTTTTACAAACCTTTTTATTCTATTTATAATTTTCATTGTTCTTAAACCAAATTTACTCGTTTCTCTCAAGTTTTTTCAAATTGAGGGTGTCTCTTCAATTATTTAATTATATTTCTCATCAGGATTTCTACTGTGTTATTGTACCATAATTTAAAAATTTGTAATAACTATGAAAGCAACTTTAACGTTATTATAACACAGTTATGATATTCTTGGAAGCCCCTATTTTCGTTTCGCTTCAGCTTTTAAAGCTTCTTTAGTCAATGCCTGTAGGTACAGCTTTTGTATAATGATTTTATTTGTAATGGCTAACTTCTTGTATTGGCTATGTTGTTTACTTGATGTATTGTTATTTTTGAAGGAAATATTATCGCACTTCGCCGCACTTCAATAATCAATCGTTGTCGTATTTTGATAAAAATTTGAATGTTACAATTTTTGTACGAAAAGGCTTTTTTTATTGTAGTTTAGATCACCTTAATTTTGTTTGTGTATCCCATAGGAAGTAATCAAAACTTGGTGAAATAATAAGAACTAAGATGTTTTATTAAGCGATATCACATGATATTGCTAACAAGCTACTTCATTAATGTATTTTAGACACAAAACATAGCGTAGAGCGTACTCTGAAAGTTTCATATTATTTGAGAAAACCTAAAGAAATTCCAAAACAATCTCAGCGAAACAGAGCAACGTTCTCAAAAAAACCAAAACTTTAATAAGAGCTCTCTCTGAAACAGAAAACAAACAGTTTCAATCTATCTCGAGCGCTGTCAAGTGTTCTGTAATTTTGAATTTTCGTTTGAACCTCGACGCTACGCTTCACTATTCACAAACAACTGATTTCAGTCCACTTTTTGTCTTATTTCTTTCAATTCTAAGTTCATTTTCGTTTGTTGCAGCTGCCGCGGCTTCCATATGGGGCTCTCAGGATGTGTACGTGAAGAAAGGCAGCACGATATCGTTGACATGTTCAGTGAATGTTCACTCGTCGCCGCCGTCAAGCGCGTCTGTTTTATGGTAAGCCCTCGATTTGTAGCTATTGACGATTGAAAAGAGGGAAAAATGTAACATAGTTTTATAATCATAATTTACTTTGGAACCTTTGTGTATGGATAAATTATGCGAATTTTAAAGAGTCAATATAAAAGTAGGTATTAGTGTTACCTATTAAAAAAATCTCTCAACTTAATTTTCACAAAATTACAAAAATATTAAAATTGATTAATAAATATTTTTCTTCATAATATTTATATAATTTATTTATGTCACCTGAAAAAGTAAAAAGTAAGTCGAAATCTAATAGTAACGTTATTTTACTCAGGTATCATGGTAACTCAGTAGTGGACTTTGATTCTCCACGAGGCGGTATCAGCCTAGAGACAGAGAAAACCGAGGGTGGTACCACCAGCAAGCTACTGGTGACGAAGGCTGCCCTCTCTGACTCCGGAAACTACACATGTGTGCCGAATAATGCACACCCAGCCTCTGTGTCTGTCCACGTGCTCAATGGTAAGACAGTTTGTCCCAAACTTGTAAAATGTGTACTAAGATTATGCGTGTAAGAATTTCATTAATGTATGTATAGGAGTTTCCTCAAATTAATTCCACCACAATAAGTTCAAGAGAGTCTTCTGCCTCAAATTGGAGATGTTCTGTCTGATTAAATTCTAATGTCAGCGCAAGGTTTTCTCCATCTATTCCTCGAACATCTGTTTCGCTAACAGTCGCGTTTCTCACAAGTATACATTAGACGTTTTCATTAATTATTCCCGTGACAAGTTCACCGCGCGCTGAGAATTGCAAACTCAGCCGCAGCGCGTCGGTAACCACTTGCTCTATCCGAACTTTATTTGCTATTTACTCTTTACTACATTTTCATATTAACTGATACGCCATCGAATGTTTGAACAGTTTTACTATTACCTAATGATGTTTGTCCAAGATTGTATTGTTCCAACTGTTTCCGGCCCTTCAATATCAGATATAAGTAACATCAATACCTTTAATCTTTAACAAAATATCTGTTATTATGTTCTGTGTTCGTGAAATTGGCTTGAATTTAAAACCTTAAACTGCATACGTACTATGCTGTGATTGCTATCAAGTTATATCAATACTCTATTATTTACCTTCACATTTTTACGTGTATGGTGTAGTTTTTGGTTCTTCCAAAACATTTCGAATCGCACAGAGTGTTTCCTAGCTCAAAGCCTAGTAAAAGCTAATATTTCTAAAGCAAACAAAGCTCAGATCAAAAGTGCAAAAATATATTTACACAAACAACACATTAAGCACCTACCTACTTCATGCAACTTTTTACAGGACTGCTGCTATTATGTGAACATTAATATTATTAAATAGTTGTTTGATTAGAATTTGGTAATTCCGAAATAAAAAAAATCCTGTTACTCGTATCTGGTTTACATTTCAGAACGTAATGTTTTCCATTTTAAATTTTGAAACTCTGTCATCATTATCCTATTCTGGGCATGGCTCTGTTCTGAAATATGATTGAGTATTAGCCCACAGTTCTCAAGGGCTGGTTGGCGGTTTTCACATGCCTTTCGAGAACTTTTTGGCTTACATACGCTAATAATTAATTTACAATATGCACATTTGTTTGATCCCGAAATTCTACCATTGGCTATAATTGCTCTAATTTTTCAACTTAATTTTATTTTTTTGTTTTCTTTATAGAACTGAATATACCCATATACATATTACCAAAAAAAAATGTGAAAAAAGTTGAATTTACAGTGAAACAAAAGGGGTGACCCAAGGATGTATATTGGAATCTCTAATATTTTTTACAAATAATCCAAATTAAATTAATTTATACAGGTGAGCATCCAGCGGCCATGCAGACGAGCAACAGGGCATCTTCGTACCTCACGTCACGAATCAGCTGTGCTGCTCTTACCTACCTCCTTTCAACAATGGCCTGCAGATGATCGCCTTGAACCGTTACCATGTCGGGGATGAAGCTTTTGATTAGTGCTATTTCTTTATTTGGATGTCTCACTTGTACTTAGTATAGTACTTTCAGTATTATTGCAAATATATGTAAGGAACTATGAGTAATAGATGAAATATAAACATTGACTAATTGATCGGGTAGCTCAAGATACATTTTTGAATTACGTTTTTTAGATTGCTAGAAGAAATACTGATATTTATGTTTGAATTTAAAATAAATTGAAGGAGGACACATTTTTAGCAAAAAAAACAATTAAGTAAGTAAAGATTGAGTTTTTAAATTCTATAGAACTTGTTCATCTTGCCTTTTACAAAAATCAGAAGTCTCATCTCCGTATTTAAGGCATAAAATGTTAATACATAAGTTTTAATAGATAATTGGAAAAGAATTAGAATGTTATAAGAGTCAAGAATGCGATACGTGGACAAACTAATTAATGATTTTGATAAATAGGTTATTTGTTATCATAATATTATTTATATAAAAGCGAGTGATTGTTGTATGAAAATTACCATTGACTATAACATAATATTTAATTTTAGTAAAATGATACAGGAGCATAAACACGGCTATTCTTTATAACCTACAGTCATCTTACAATTGAAATTCTATTTAAAAATGATGATTCACTTTTATATTCCATACATTTAAATAAGAAGTAAGCCGCAACTTTCGAAAACCGTTATAATTATACTCATTATTATAAAACAAATCAATGTTTGATATCAATTGCCTTTATTACCATTTAGAATTTTAGATTCGTATTAACTCGAACATTTTTATTTTTGTGATATTATTCTGTGATTTTATCTCGTCTAAGTTAAAAGATGATTAGCTCAAATCGGAACTGTTTCTTTATTTGTAAGCTAGATTTTCTGTGAAAGTGTCATGTGATTGAGTGAAAAGTTAGATTTTATATGAAAAGATAGGGTGTTCATTAAATATCGCTTACGTTTACAAAATCTTCTTGAAACGATTTTACTGTCTAAACCTCTGCAGTTACTGTCGCTAATTGTGTTAACGAACTAGTTGTGATAACTTTATTAGAAACAGTAATAACGGAAGCTCCGTCTTCGTCTACTCCTTGTTTTATTTCTTCTTGGTTTATTTCTTTTAGAATCTTCAATAAAACTACTGCAAAAATCATTTTATTACGTAGGAATATTTATTTTGATTATTCCATTGTACAATTATAACATAATCCTGCCGATTGAATAAGACCTTAGTTAAGTTGTTTTTTTGCTGTTGTTATACTTTAGTATATTTTAAGTTGACCTCGATTGTAAGTGTAAATTGATAGTTCTGTAAATAAATTAAAACGATACGTAACCTAGATTAAAGTTTATATCACGTCGCAGTGTAAATATTTTTGAATAATGTAAATATATTGACTAATGTAATAAGTTTGTTAATTAAATTTAAATATGTAAGTTATTGTTCCACCATTCGTGGTAAAAGTGATTTTGTTTCACGTTCCTAGAACAGTTTAGTAGATGTTTATTTAGGTCTCTCCTCGTCTGAACGTAAGTATTGATCGTAACGTCTTTCAAAAAATTATACATTTATATCAAACTTGGTTTCATTGTGGCCAACAAGGCCAGAAAATCTTTCGTCGAAATCTTTTATAAAAGAGCAACCTGACTAGGAAAAGTTTACAAAGTGTAAGTTTACGAAGAAGTCACTTAGCTTTATAAATCTTAATAACTTCCATCACAAGAGACGTCCATTTTCTTTTATTTGCCTTAAAATAATTGGATACTAAAACAACGCATCTTGTTATTGACGACAGCAATTTGCATATAAATACGACAAAGTTTATTGCTAAGTAAGGTTAATTGGAACTACGAACACCTTTATTACCTGGTCCTCGAATTTCCACTTTACGTAGTACCTATAAGAGTCCTACTGGTTAAAAGTCCAATTTCATACTGTTAGGCACAGCAACTAACATCAAGATTCTTTCTTCAGTGACTTCTCCAATGAATAGCTCAACAAAATTCAATAAATTCCGACGAGAAGAGGCTAATTCCATGTAATTATTAGGGAATTGACAAATAACAAACTTATTATTAAAATTCTATCGACTGTTCCCCTTTGAGGTTTTTAATCTTCCGTTTGAATGTCCACTTTAACTGAATCTACTACAAAATAAGGAACCGAAAATACTCGATCCGATTCTGATTTAGTGAATTGGGCACTTGGTTTATTGCTTCATCTGCATTTACTCGTAAATTATTTCATTTCGGCATTCCTAATTACAATAAAAGTAGCATTATGACACCACAAGATGGCTCACGACGCTGACTGTAGCGACACCTATTTACGAGTACACTACATTCCTGACTGGTGATAGCGGTGATTGAAGCTAATCCAGTTCAAAAATAATGCATGCAAATAAACCAAGTTGAATGCAATAAAAACTTTCATATCTTCCTTTTGCTATTTCAAAAATTTCAAGAGTACTTCGTCGAGCAGATGTATAAAACTCTAAATAGTTCCCTCGTGTAAATCTCTAGTTGACACATTTACGCCGTAAATTCAGTTAACGTGAGCTCCCGCCTGCAACTGTTGAAATTTCAATTTCCATGAATTCTTGTAAAGTAGGCTATGCTGTGCCTCTTTGACGGGTTTTCAAAACGGTACGACTTTTGGTTGAGAATACGGGTAGCGTCATAAATACGAGTACATAGAACGTAAATTTGGCATTTTTGTTGCTTAACATCAAAACAAAGTGTTCAGTTTAATATTTTCCAACTGCCGTTTATTTATGAATTTTAATGGGATTTTCTTGATATCAATGATTGTTTTGAAAACTCGTGATAAATGCACCGGAATATTATTATAGTACGGTAGCTGACGTATACCTAGCTATGTTCCTTAAAATAATTCGTAGGTTCATGTTATAAATGTAATTTGGTGAACTTATCTAAGACGGTACGAGTATTTTTACTCGTAGAGAACACGTAATATCTGTTAAATGAAGGCGGAAAATTTCATTTTCTTTTGTATTTTGTAAATACATTGTAACAAGAAAGACGGGAGTTAATAAATAAATACTTGAAAATATGTCCGTGTATCATTACTCTTTATCTATTCCTTTTATTCATCTTTTACTCTTAAAGTTATCGTTGGAGATTGGAAAAATTGAGAGACATTAATATTAACAAAATATTCATTGATTATATTAATAAAATGCCAAACAGTTAAAAAATTTAAACTGTGTTGTGATTTCATCTAAAATAATATCCAATTAAAGACTGTTTATGAAACTGACATCAAATAATACTAATTAGGTACTACTTAGTAATTCATGAATGGTTACTAGATAATGTCTGTCACAACAGAAGCTCATTTAAAACGAAAATTCCACGTCACCTTTAACCAAAAAATGTCTGAACTCAAATAAAAGACAAGGTGAAAGAAGCAACGCAAGCAAATAAACAAAATTAGACGACATACGAGTCCCCATTTGAAATAATTTCGACTTCTACATAACAACCTAAAGCGGTTGGATATAAATCAGTTTTGGGGTTCTGTTGGGTTCACGAAAAATCTTTGTTCTAAAGACCAGGTTTCGGTAATAAATGGTTACCATAAGATATAGGTAAATAGTTACTCGTAGCTGCCAGTTTCCGAAAGGCTAATTAAACACAGAAACCAATTATTAGATTTTAATCAAATGTCAAATAAGTATAGGTAAGTATTATCAAGTATCTACTGAGTTTCTGAAAACGTAAATATCTTTAATTTGTTTTAAATCTTCAAATCGATTTGACAAAGTTCTAAAATTAACATTGTATAAGATTTTTATTAGACTTTCAGAAAACGGTGGGAAGGCTTTAGTTCTAATGAGCGTTTCAAGAATATTTTATCATAGTATTTAGTATACATAACCATTAGTTTCTAAGCATTTGTTGCTACTAAGCATTACTACTAAGCATTTTGTTGCATTTTATGTTTTTGAAACATAAAATGCAACAAAATGCTTAGATAGAGCAGCTAAAATCCAGTAATAAACGGAACCTATTCCAGACGAATAGATTTCATCTTCACCGTCGCTTACCACCAATCTCGAAAATTATATTCTCCGAGTAATCCGCTAAGTATTTTCTCTATGGAATGAAATCTTAAAGAGAATCTCAAGATGCTTTTTAAGCTGCGAAATGATGACAAACGTGGATTGACCGTAGCTGCGTTTTGTAAATGTTCGAAAGCAACTGTAAAGCTGCTTCGTAATACTTTATAGCCGTAAATTAATTAAAATGAAAACTGGAGCCACTTCGTCTAACATTGAGTTATTACGTATTGATGTATTTTTAAATTCAACCTTAGCATTATAGAGACCCGAGCCCAGCAGTGGGACATAAAAAGGGGAGAAGGTAATACATTAGATTGGAAAAAAACAATATATAAAACGGCTTCGAGGTCTCAAACATCATTGCCATTAACAAACCTTCATAAACATCCAGCCGAAACGATAGGCAATAAACATGTGCCTATAGTGCAAGTTAATGACCGCGCAAATCTCCGAAAAGCCTCCTAAGGTTTATCTCTCAAGCCAACTTCGCAAAACCATATTCGTTTCCAAAAATTCGATCTCATCACGAAATTTTAGTTTTATTCAGATGGATTATGCAATAGCAGGAACAATAATTTAAGTTAAAGCGTGTTCACGATCAAATATTTCGTGCATTCTAAATTGATGATGTCTTGTACAGGTTAGAAAATAATTCTAAATCAGGATACCAACATACCTGAACAATAGTCAATATTATGCCTGGATGCTATACTTGCACATTGCTTAGTGAGGAGGGTTATGGCTTAAATTCTTCTTAAGCTATCCACACAATTTGATGACTGGGCACTATGAATAATATCAAGGTAACTTCGCCTCATTTGCCATTAACACAAAAAGAACTGTAACAGCAATTTGAAATCCAGTACATGGCGTGTGATCGTGATGTCAGCGTTTAAGTAGCGGACTGTAATTATGGAGCAGTGGCGACGAGATGGGCGAATTGCGTGACTCCCTCGTACTGTAGGGATCGCGGGTTTGACGTGCTGTTTCAAAAAGATTCATAGTATTTCACTAAATGCTTCGTGAGTGGACATATTAATAGAATCACTGCAGACACTTTTCGTAAAACTCAAAACGTTTAGGTACTTTTCCCACAAAAAATGCCTAACTCTTTTTGAAAATAAGATAATTATGGCCCATTTCATATATTATAATACTCTAAATAAATATGAGGATATTGGGATTATCTGAAAACAAGTACTTATGTAAGGACGATGTTTACTATTGATATGATGCAATTTAATAGTATTCGTAATACCCGTTCAGTTGATCTGTACACATTTGAATCAAATTTACCGTCATCGTAAAATTCGCCGTACTCTTACGTAGTATTACTTTATTTGTGTGTTTATGCTCTACTTTCTATATTCCCTTATCGGATTTTAGTATGAACTCAGTTGACGATAAACCTGAAAATTACTGCACATCATTTCTAACGATGAAGTCATGTCTTCGTCGCCTACCCTACACTCGAAGTAGACAAGTTCTTACTTTTACAACGGGCATTTATTCACCAATTTAGCCGTGTTAATGCTCGATTGAGGTATGAATGATCGTGACTAACCACAGTCATAAGCCAACAATACTAAACAGCAACGTGTAGTTATTGTTAATGATATACAAGGAAAAGGTAATATGGTCACGCATTTTAGGCTTGTTTTTTGGAATTGGTCGAAGTCAAAAGTTCATTTTTGTGGTTGAATCATGACGGCTTGTTTTCAACCGGTTTTTTCTCTTTTTCTACAACAAGCCAACTATTATCTCTGTAATTTAAATTTTTGGAAATAGGGTCGATGATAATATTATGATTTAGATATCTATTTTGCAATGCACCCCTATGGCTTTACATGACCATTCACTTAAATGTAACCAACATTTAAGTTGCTTTTCCATCATCAACAACCCGACTCCAAACTCAAATCACAAATATAAATTTACAATAAAACTCTCAATGCACTTCTCCTATTTCTAAACTTGCAATAATATCACTTACAATTTGGTTCCATTTAATAACCTCGTAGTTCGTTGAGCGGATTTATAATGTTTGTAAGCTGTTTCTCGTGTCCAATATGGAATATCTTGCGAGTACAAAGTTGGAGCGCACTAAGCGATCGCCCACGGAATTCTGCTCCATTTTCTCTTTAAACGTGACACACTAAAATTTTATGGATCCACTAAATTTTGCACCCGACTTTGCTTTTGGATTAGGTTTAGTTTTTAGTTTTTTTTTTAAACGCTCTATAGGGAACTGTGCTGAGATAATCTTGCTGGGTATACTTTTAATAGGTCTGTTTAGAAAAGAAGAAGAAAATGAAGTTAAGTTTTTATTCTAATTTATCTCCTCTCCGATATCGAATATTATTCGATAAAAATTGGCAAACCGGTGTCTTCACCAAACTTAATAAATAGGCTCAAAGTAACTCTGGTGACAAGTTACACGAAATACTCTCATGGAGTGATAAACCATTAGAAAAAGTGAAAACCTCTATAAAGATTTTCACTTTTTCTAATATCTAAAGCCCAAAATATTAAGAACTGACAGACAAGCAGATATTTTTCTAAGTCAGCTAGCGATATTAAAGGTATTTTAATAGGCCATTCCGGGCCGAAGCTTAGTGCATCTCCATTTTATTGGCTCGGTATCGCAGCTTGTGACGTAAGTGCCGTAAATGTTTAGAAGCGCTTCTTTTACAAAAGGTGCTTGAGATATAAGGTTATGAAGTCATTAGAGGGAGCACCTTTTGTTTGTATTTTTTTATTTTGTGAAAGAAGGGTTTGTGAATAAAAAGAGCAGATAAGACACTTGGAACGTTTCATAATTAAGTTTGTATAAGGATAACTTTAATATGCAGCGAGTACTCATTATGTTTCTTGAGTGTTGCAGCCAGAAAGATAGAAGTGACCATCCTCTATGTAAAACATATCATGTTACTTTTTACATAAAAATAAAAATGGGTACAAATACAAACTTAATTGATTCCAGAAGATACCATTGCCATACCGATTATGAGTGGAGTGGACGACTATCTAGTGTCTATTGAAGTCATTATTAGCAACGCACATACAGCATAAGTCAGAACTACTAGAAGAGCATAATTTGTCTTGAGGAAAAATGTGGTTATCTGCAGGCCTTAGTGGTCTCTTCAAGACAGCTTTTCTGAACTGATCTTTGAATTCGTGGAACGAATATTTCTTTAATTCCCTCAAATTAGCTGAATAAGCTAGAATCGTTCATCTATTTAGAAAATGAAGCTGTGAAGAGCGATTATCGGGGCCATTAGTTGCTGTTGTAAGAGCTTGATTTATGTGCTGACAACTATTCTTTTGTTTGCTGAATAGTCTTAAGCTTTTAAGAGTTCAAGTCACTTTTAATGGGTCGGCAGAGACTAATATAAGTGTACTTTTAACCAGAAAGACATATTACTTGAATTACTGCTTATGTATTATTTTTATTTTCTATTATTGCAGTACAAAAGTCATTTACTGATAGAATAGTGTGCTATCGGACACTATGTATCTATTAATGTAAGCGTTATATCCCTATTGACGTAATTAATGGACTTTTTCCGAACCCGATAGTTTAGGACGACGGTGAGTGAATTTTTCAATCCATAGGTTAGTTCATGTTATCAAATATAACTACGTACCTACTTAATTTTGTCCCTTTTTACTTTACATAAGGTGTCGTTTGACTTCAATTACGCCTGATGAAGTTGTTGTTTTTGTAGCGCGTAATATAATACGAGTATGTCTGTATTTAACAAACGCGGCACATAAATATTTTATGACGCGGACTCAAGAAGTAAGTAAGTCACTCTGTATGGAGTTGGCAACACATTGGACGAAGCTCGTAAACTTCTTATTGCTACTAATGGACATTTGACCATGTGACATCATACTACAGTTCCGGGGAGTTGTTTGCAGTGGCAAGATGGGTAGTATTATAAGGATTGAGAATACTTATTGAGAATGCTTTATTATCCTTAAGATTCGGTTTTCATACTAGGTTATCGGTATTTAAATTGGAAAGAGGGAGTGATAAGGAGTGAAATTATTACGAGCGAAAATTCAAAAACATAATGTTTTTGGGCATCCTGTTCTGCCAATCAAATTCCATCACCAAATTTGTCAGAAAAAGTACTCTACAACTACAGTACAATATTTTTATGAGTCTTATATGGCATTAGTCCTTTTAAGAATGCAACAACGCTACCAACAAAAGTTCGATAGCAAAGTTAAAATATTTGTCAAAGATATTAAATATTATATGCCAGTCGCAACTAGAAACTAAGTAAGTCCGGGTATGTAACTTCTGGATCAGCACTTTGCCAAACGGGTGTCATAAAGTTTTTATGACCACTAATGGACATTTCACCGCTGACATCACACGCCAATGCCTGCTAAAAGTTATTTGTACCAATAAGTTGGGGAAACATTTTATTAATCAGGATTGCCACTGCAGCGAAATGTTGTAAAAGTATAGATGAGTTAATAAGAAAACTTTTGCAGAACCACTTGAAATATATCGACATTGTTCATAGAATTAGTTCATAAAATAGATCAATCTACTTCATCTTATTGTTATGGCAAAAACATAATATTTTTTATGATAGGTAATATGAGATTTTAGCGTCAGTGAATATTGAGTTTGTGAAGCAAAACAAACGTTATTATTAACTTAAATACATTTTCATCAAAATTTTCTCGCTACAAGATAAAACAGTCAGTATAATTCATTTATGATAAATACTTTCTGCGACAAAAATTATACCTTTTAAAAAATTTAAATAAAGTTTGGTGGAAACTTTTAACCTGGCAAAGATTCATTAGCGAAGTTTCCAATATGAAATTAGAGGAAGGTCGTCAAAGGGTGTTCGCGAGACGCCGTTATCGCGGGAAAGTTAAATTGATAAATTTTTTTAAAAACTTCTCCTTTTCTTGGTTTGGGGTTCAATTTACCAGAATTTGTTTTAACTATAGTCTACTTTTCGTATCGTTGACAGGTTGACAGTTGACATTAATACTTTTGTATTAATTAGATAAGCCTGTTGGACTTCAGCTTCTGAGCTTCTAAGGTTCAAGAGCACTGGTCGCTTGGTCTGAAAGTAAATTGTTTTTAACCTATTACATCTACTACTATAATTGTTTATGTTTTTGATGTCGTTTTGGCATTCTGTTTCTTTTATTTGTTCCTTGTTCCTGTTGTATGTGGCGAAATAAATATGTCATTATTTTTTTTTCTTCCTTTCTTTATTTAAATTTGTTGGTGCTTTTCAAAAATTATTCTTATGACGCTCAAAATAGCATTAGTTATTTCTTTCCCAAAGTAGCACTCGCCTTTTCTTACGTTTTGTGCCGCTTTCGCATCAAAGAGATTTTTCATAAGTTTTAATCAAAATATTCCCTTTCTTTCAGCGCCGTGACGACCTGTCCTGTATTTATTAACATAATAATGGCCTGAATTTTTTCTCGAGTATTGTTTGTTCTTCGAGAAATGATCGTCTTCATTTCTTTGCTTTCCACCTTTGATTTTAATGGTAATGAACTTAGTAGTTTTAAAGTTTTTTAAAGATAAAAATATTATTTTCTATTCAAGGGGAAGAGATCTGCGCAAATTCTATATGTTTCTCATCTTGTACTTATGTGCTACTCCAGGCGAAATGCTATATTTCCTTCGTCTCCTGCCATTATATTAGACACGTACGCTCAAAAAAATCTATCAAAAAGCTATTAGAAGGAATATTCGGATTGACATATACACATAGTCTGCCATAAAAGCCTTAATAGCCACAAAAGTTCTGGTAGATAATTACAATGTTTTAAGAAGGCCTTAAATTACCCTAAAAAATTAGATCCATTAAATGCATTTGGCGCAAATTAAAACGATGTTAGTTAATTTTTCATTTTTAATTACAAGCTAGTCTATGGGGTTAACGGTGCACCGCAGTCGTTATGGTGAAAGTTACAGCACTAAAACAATCATTATGGTAATAAACTCATGTCGGGGTAGTGGATTATCGTGTCAAAGTGTTTTATGATGTGTGTAGTTTTACGATGTGTTCCTATTGTACTATCAAAAACTTTATGATTTTAAAATCTGTTATAAAATCTGGTGAATTCAATTATTGTCTTGTAAAATCTTGACAGCACTTTATTTAAAAAAAAATTATCTGTTAAAAAATTAATAAATAAATGAATAGTAGACTGATAAATTTTATGAACAGCATTGCTAGTAGGCAGCCTGTATGTTTTAACTATTCAGAAGAACAAAAGTGAGGTTGAAACGCCGTAAAGCTGGAATACGTATACAATATTTTGTACACATTTTGATTTTATGCCAGAATACTGTAACTGTCTGTAAATCTCTTTATGCCATCACTGAAAAAAAATTACTCCTTATATTTATAATTACCTAAAATATATTATTTATAATAATAAAAAATTATTTCACTTTGCAATTTATAAATAAATCTTAGCCTACAATAAATCCGAATAAAAAAAATGTTATGTGGGGTACTGATACAGAGGTCTACTTGTCTATCTTCTTGATTCCGGTCTTTTGTTCTTTACGAGAGGCGTGATCATAAGTCTTATAACTCCAAGGGGACCGACAGTCCCCTACAGGGCACGGGGATCCTTTCAGATGAGCAGGTTTGCATCAATCTTAAAGGTATTCCCAGAATAATAATTTGTGATAATTTAATTTAAAATACACATATAATGTAAGTATTTATTTGAACAAAACACTTTGTTTATATCAAGTGCATGTTTACTACAAGCTAGTTCACTTGATCAAGCAGATGTACAATATCAGACATAATAATATGCAGGATTAAAGACTTAAGACAGTTCTGAAATTTGTTTGTGAATGTTTATACTCCCTTTGCTGCGAATTATATTGATTGTGATAATTTTACTATATTTCGCTATTTAACTTAGATGATGGAAAATAAAATAATTATATTTTAACACTCTTCATAGTATACCTATATACGTACTTTAATGAAGGTGGCTTTAAACGCAAACGTACTAAGTAATTTTGATTAATAAGACTATTGGTGGTCAAATAACTGGACATCAGGACAATCGATAGTATACGTGTGGATGCAGCACAAAGAAAATAAAGCTCCGTGCCGCATAAATATTTAATGCCACTGTTTTTATAGCGCCAAGTGTCGATAAAGGAATTATGATTGGTGTATTACGACTGATGTTATATATTACGCTTTACGGCCTACGTGTTAGGGACGTTTTTCCTTTATATTTATAGCCGATATCATGTAGAGTTACGGAAAGTGGATGACACTTGTTATTGGCTTTTAAATGTTTTATTGGGCTTGTGTGACGTAATCCTCTTTATGATTTAATCTCGCTTATATTAAGGGCGATATTGGTACATCATCAAATAAATCACCATCCCTCTCTGAAGACCTCTTAATAAGTTTGATGAAAGTTGATCTATAATATTTTGATGCAACTGAAATTTTATTGTCGCACTTTTACATTAAATTTTTCAGTCTCTTCAATTTTTCTATATTTTTTTTTTTTCATTTAATTTCTGAAGAGTTGATTTTTTTATAAATAGATATATATAAATTCTAGTAAGCATAAATATCATGTATATAATGTAGTTTAAAACTATATGACATGATTGATGTATAATAAAAAAACTACATCATTGCTCATCAAATACTTATTTTTTAATTTGAATACACTATAGTTACAAAAAACCGTATGAACTTTTCTGTTTTACAAATAAATAAAACATAATATTATATTATAATTGAAAGTCAAGATCCAGTCAAAAAACTATGAAAATCATATAAAACTGTCTCTGAACATAAAACGTATCTTAAATTTTACGTCGTTACGCATGAACACAATACTGAGTATGCATAAAATATTGAAGATATGGAAAAAGCGGGAGCAATGTCACTAGTTTAAGCATTCTCCGACAATAAACAAGTCGGTTGTACGACATGTTTTGTCTCCGGAATCCCACTCATGGGACCTGCTACAAGCGAGAGACATCAACTTGTACCGACCGTTCAAATCTCAGCTCCAAAACTTTATGGTTACAGTTTAAAATCTTTTGTTAAAGATATTTTCAGAATGGGCTCGTAAAGAAAAGGAAATTGAGACTTATAACCGTAACAAAAGATTTGAATTTAAATGAGGGTAGTTCATATACCTCAAAGGAACGATTTAAAACATGCTCACAAATGCTTGCGGGGAAAGCTTTCTTGGCAAACTTTTGTGCTTGCGGTTTATTTTTGAATTGTGATTTATTATAGAAACGCATACGTGCACCTTGATGTATGCAAAGTGTCGTGGCATTCTTAGTAAACATAATATTAGAGCAGAAAAATCCGAATTCAATTCAGAAAAGTTTATGTACTAAAGTCAGTGTATGTAAGCTTATAAAAGATTTTAAGAATACAAATTTCATATATTATGAAACAATCGTCTGGAAATACAATAATCATATTATATTATTTTCTATTCTTAAGGTCTTTCAAAGATCTTTACTTGGAATAAGAGACGTTACAGAGAAACATCAAAACATCGGTCATTGCTGCGCTCATAAATCCGACCTTTTTATTGCTCAATATCGTCTAGATGTTATTCCTCCGACGCCATTTCATCCCATTCCGATTCACTAACATCATTAGGCGCTAAATCTTTTATAGATTCTATCTCATCTGTATTCTCTCTCGGTGCGTGGACCATATCTTGGTGGCTCAAATCTTTACGACAGCTCAATAAGTCATTATTCCAATTATTGCTACTACATGCCCGTGATACCGGAACTTTATGGCGATGATTTGATTGAATTGAGCTTACACTGCGGAATAATTTCCATGTCCGCAGTAAAAAAAGGTTTATTGCGATCCAATTCTGTCTTTCCGGGTTCCTCGATTGATGTCCGTGGATGGAATTATTCAGCGTCGTAATGGTTTTTAAATGTAGAGTTTTTACTTTTATGAATTTTCAAATTACGTATCGACTGCGTTTAGGTCAATAGCAGATATTTATCACAAAATATTCTGGTGGTAAAATTAAAAGATCTTGTTAAGTTATAATTTCATTATATTGTAACAACAGAATTACTCTGGTCTATAATGCACTACCTAACAAAAACTAGCCAGTGTATCAAAGTGGATTACCCTCCAAGCTTCATGAGCTAAACCCAAACCCATTAGAGAGTAGCAGTAAAGCTAAACTGATTATAATGAATATTCATACTGCCAGCAAAATTAATAGCTGCAAATGTCCTCGTTTCAAAGCATAAAATCCGAACTAGATCAACTTCATGATGAAGGTAGATGTTAGTTTTAGCCACCACTAAATAGT
Source organism: Noctuana stator (assembly GCA_018231225.1). NCBI lineage: Eukaryota > Metazoa > Arthropoda > Insecta > Lepidoptera > Hesperiidae > Noctuana > Noctuana stator. The sequence goes on from DWQK01000659.1 coordinate 18,301, forward strand.
TAGTTTTAGTTGTAGTTAGAGTTTCGCACACAATTTTAGAATTTCACGAGCATTTAATAAAGTTGGAACGCTCAAGCTGCAAATGTTAATAAATTGCTTGCGACGCGGCGAAGGGACGTTGACGGAACGACCTGTCTTCATGTTTTCAGTATGAGTGTTGCCTTCAGATTGTAATTGTAAAAATTCAGATTGTATAATTGTAAAAATGTAATTTCCTGCATGACATGACTTAGTAATGAACAATGTTGTGTGAACTCGTACGTATAATTATCTATTTTTAGAATGCAAGAGATATAATGAGATGTGACGATAGATGTAACGATCCCTGAATACCTGGGCCCCTGCTACTCCCTGCGTGCCCCACCACAATAAATCCACTAACTCGTAATTTGTGAAAACTAAAAGACTACAAAACTTAGAAGAAAAATTATTCCTTACTTTTTAGTTTTAAGCCCGTTTCAATTTTTGTTTAAAATAATTTTGTTTCAGCTTTAGAGATCTTTGTTGGATAGAATAAGGAAACGGCCAAGGATGAGGACTCATATTTAATAAATCAAATTATGTTTAGCAAAGAACATAACATCTTTTAAGCTTTCCCTCTTTTATTATTCTCATTAAATTATTTATTTAACAGAAATAGGTACCTTTAAAAAATTCCAGACTTAAGACATAAAAACGAATTACTTTGCTTTGAAATCTAATTAAATTTCACCACGTAGGTGCAAATGTAATTTAAAAACAGTAAAACTAATGGAGTTCGTGCGCGTTCGCTTCATCAGAGAATGTCATTGCATTGCACTCGACGGGACGGTGACTGAACGAGCCGTCGACGAGTGACGGAGTTTGTTGACGTACCTAATGAGGAACATAGTACAATTATTGATGTAAAATTTGCTATTAATAAACGATTTTATACTAGAATTATCGGGGATTAATACGTTGTGATAAACTTACGATTTAGAAGTGCATAATATGC
>DWQK01000660.1:0-19268 GCA_018231225.1 Noctuana stator
CGGGTCTGAGCTCGTCGCGCAACCACTACGGGCAGCGCGTGATCACGCGCGAGGCGGACCTGGTGACGGCGCACGAGTTCGGCCACAACTGGGGCTCGGAGCACGACCCCGACGTGGCGGAGTGCTCGCCCGCCGCCAGCCAGGGCGGCTCCTACCTCATGTACACCTACAGCGTCAGCGGCTACGACGTTAACAATAAGGTTTCTGATCTAGCCATGCCCACTACACCCAATTGTGTCATGTCGTCCGGAATGCCATATATTATACAGTCATCATTTAGGGAGTAATTTTTCCATTCGAAGTAATAGTAGCGATCTTTGCGATTTCTGAAGTGGTTTTTCTGAATGTGGTAAAATACATGGCAAACTCGGCTTCACGGTTTGTATGCTGCTAAGTACATTTCGTTGAACAGAGATTCTCGCCGTGTTCTCTGCGATCCATCCGCAAGGTGCTGCAGGCCAAATCCGGGCGTTGCTTTTCCGAACCTGAGGAGAGTTTCTGCGGCAATTTGCGCGTCGAGGGAGGCGAGGAGTGCGATGCGGGCTTACTTGGTATGTTTCTGATTGCTGTAGAACGTCAACATTCTATAAATTCGTCAGATAATATCACTAAACTAAATAAATAATAATTAGTGATTATAAAACATCACTTGCTCTTTCGGCGAAGCAAGATATCGTGACAGAAGTTGTATGCCTTCAGAGTTGTCCATAAACTTAGGGTTACCCTTTATAAGCGCTTATTGCGTTCATGTTTGAACATCTTGATTTGTTTTAAACCGCAGGTTATTAACGATGTCAAATTATTTCCAGGAACTGAAGATAATGACATGTGTTGTGACAAAAATTGTAAATTGAGAAAGAACCAAGGAGCCGTTTGCAGGTATGATCGAACAGAAATCTGAATTAATCATTTAAACTTCTCATAAACGTATGTGTGTATGAGTGTATGTGTTTGCAGCGACAAGAACTCCCCGTGCTGCGCGGGGTGCGTGTTCGCGCCGCCGGGCGTGGTGTGCCGCGAGGCCGCGCACTCCGCCTGCGAGGGCGAGGCCACCTGCAGCGGCGCCTCCGCGGACTGCCCCAAGGTCTTTGCCGTGTATACCCAGTTTAGATGAAGTGTAGTCGACAAGCGTTCATTAGTATGAATCAAGAATTTTCAAAAGTAACAATCATAAAAAATTAACAAGCTTATATACATTTTTGTTGTTAAAATAAAACAATGTTTCCACCATTTTCTGAAAAGGTAAGAAAGCTCAAGGTGATAAGAACATTGATTTTAACAAACTGATTGCAAATGCTAGACTTATAATATTATTTACTCGTCTACTACGCTTACATATTATTATTTTAGTGTACAAGAATTATTTTGGTTGTGAAAAGTATTGTGTTCGTTTGTTGATATTGATGGTGTGCGCAGGCGCCGGCGATCGCGGACGAGCACGAGTGCGCCGAGCGCGGGCGTTGCCGCAACGGGTCGTGCGTGCCGTACTGCGAGACGCAGGGCATGCACAGCTGCATGTGCGACATCGGTCTGGCCCACAACCACTACACTGCCACACCCTATACTAATATATATTTATAACATGTCCATAGTAGCTGCATGTTTGTGCTTGTTTACTTAGCATGTGGTTATCCATTGTTATCATCATTCCATAAATGCTCTTTTGTTATATTCAATATTTGGGTTACTAAAGTTCATTCGGTATTTCTTTAGTCTAAAGTTGTTTTTTAAATTAATGAAATTTATGGTTAGTTTAATTTATGGTCTTATGATGGATAAAATATTATTATCTCACTATAGTCGTAGATTATGTAACGACTAAAAAAATTAAGCCTTTCTCACATAGAGATTATGATAAATGCTAATTTCAGGTTTCTCTTCAGAAACAAACACTTGATTAATATACAATTTAACGTTAATAGTTGCCGACGCCTGCAAGCGCTGTTGCCGCAAAAGTTTGAATAAAACTTGCTTTCCTGTGGCACACAACGACATACTGCCCGATGGAACTCCATGCATTCAAGGATTTTGTAATAAGGTGCAGAAGTTTTCGTTACAGTAACAATTTTTATAGAAAAGATACTTAATATTATCTTGCAGCAAGTAACTGCGGCTAAGTAGGAACCAATATTTAAATCGTTCATAATTTCCAGGGTGTTTGTGAGAAAACAATTCAAGATGTAGTGGAGCGTTTCTGGGACATTATTGAAGATATCAATATCAACAATGTGCTAGGCTTTCTTCGTGATAACATTGTGGGTTTCGTCGTCCTTATCACTGCCTTCGTCTGGATACCGGCTAGTTGTGTGGTGAGAATATATTCGATAAATTTTAAATCTGATATTGTTTTATACAGTTGACTTATATTCGATAACTGAAAATCTCTGACCTGTGTATTCATGGTCAAGAAGAAAGGTGGTACTAGTAATTGTTGATACGTCTGATGCTACGGTCTCATTTATTGTAATGTTTGGTTTTAGATAAGTTACGTGGATCGTCGACGTCAGCGGCAACATCAGAAATATGCAGAGTGGGAGAGGCAACATGACCTTGTACATCCGTCTTCTCCGCGCAAAATAATACACATTCGGTATGTAAATTAAGCAGTTTTGTAAATAAGATTTATTGGAATTAATTTGACCAATTTTTACGTAAAATTGGCTTATTTACAGGTTGCCAAAACAAAAGCAGAGTGGTATGAAGACTGTGATTCAAGGAACTAGTCAACTGTAGAATTGTTTACTCAGTAATTGTTATTTTACATTTAACTTTTAATTATATTCTTCTCGTAATAGTATAAATTTAAAGATAATAAATAAAAAAATGTTTTATTTGCGGAATAATTTAATTTTAAATAATTTCAGTTGCATTAATATCATAATAGTACCATACGGCATTTAATAAGCATTAATAATTTATAACAACAATATGCTTAAACATATAGCTGCAGAAAGAAGCTAATATTACAGTGTAATTGTAAATAACAATGAATCGCAAGGATGGGACACGAGTACGTGACGTTCAGTTGAGCGCGGTGGAGGTGAGCAGCGCGACGCCGCGCTCGTAGAAGGCGTGCGGCTCCTGGCCGGCGGCGATGGGCAGGCGCACGGTGAACAGCAGCTCGGAGCGCGCGCTGTTGAGGTACACCGGCAGCGTCAGCGTCTGCGCGCCGCTCGCCGGCTCCGGGCCCCTGATACACCACACGCAACGACCACACAAACATTACAACTAATCAAACATTTTATATCAGCACGTGTATTAGTGCAAGTAAAGCATCCTGGCTGACGGATTAGCGACCAATACATAACATAATAACTTCTACGTTTACTCTTGAATGCTATCTATATAAAATTTCTTACCGAATCCATGTAAGCACAGTGAGTGGCAGATCAACCATGATGGTGTTAGTGAGGAGCAGCCTGTTGCCCTTCACGGTGGCGCCTTGCAGCTTCAGTCCCGTTACTGAGAATGACCATTCTGTCTGCGCGTTCTCAGTCGGAGTGCCAGGGTCGGGAATAGTCACCTGGAATATTAAATATCACTTAGTCGCTGCATCACACACCATATTAAAGCTTCCAGTAACTAAAGTTCTTTATGGAAAAGTGCAGAAAAATAATGTAGTACTAATACACAGAGATCGTACCTGAAGGTGCAATTCTTCAAGCGACCAGGAGTTAGCTTGAGCCACGCATTGGCGTGTTGCGGTGATGTACGCTTCTGGATTGAGCAGACCGCCCAACCATACAGGGATGCTCTGTAGTCAAGGTAAAGACTTAAGTGAAGAAGTTTTTAAAAGTTTGCAATGTACTGCAATGGCTAAATGTGGCGTTAAATGGCGAGGAGTGTGTGAGTGTGTGTGTGTGTGTGTATGTGTGTACCTGCAGGCGCTTGGCGCCGCGGTCGGCGACGGCGGCGGACACGGCAGCGAGCTGCGCGACGCGGCGCGCGAAGTCGCCGGCCCACTGCTGCACGGTGCAGCCGCGCGCTACGGCGTAGCGCCGCCAGCCCGTCGGGAGCATGCCTCGCACCAGTGCGCCCACCATCGCACGCGTTTCGTTCGTCTGCTTCATCGAACCCTGCACATATACACGCACACATGCCATTATCACAGACTTCAGCGTAGGCCGGTTTACTAAAAATATAATTATGTAGATTTATGTGTTAAAAACTAGCACCTATTGCTTTTTGAATTCTGAAAACGACGGCTTTGGCTGCAAACGGAAACACTTGAAAAGTATTTACCTCACAAATAGCGATAACGTTTGTCAAGTCGTGAAGAACTTGCTGCAGCAGCGATGCGCCGGCGGCCACCTCGCGTTCGAAGAACCGATACAGTGGATCCTTGATGTTCTCGACAGTGCGACGTAAAGTCTACAACATAACGAAACTCAACATTAGCAATTTTCATGATAATCATTTATTCACAGCGGTCTATAGTTACCCTTTAATTTTATGTTGAGTGACCGTGGCAGGAGAGGTGATGGCATAGTCGTAAGGATCTTACCGGTAATTCCTTCGGGAACAATTGGAGCCAACTAGTTGCAGATTGGTGTAAAGTTTTCATCCAAGCTGGGCGACCATCTCCTTCAACCACAATAGAATCTGTAAAAGAACATTAATGTTGCTGGTAAAGTGACAACTAATTTCAAAGTGTATGAAGTGTAATTGAGTATAAATTTATTTTCTATATTTTAATTGACAAACTTACGTGGATCATCCTGAGTTGCGGCGTTGTAAGCAAGCTCTTCTTCATCTTCTAATTGCTGCATCTTTAATAATTTGGACACCAGGTCGCTACCTTGCGTTGTCAACAGCACCTAAAATAACATGATAATATAAAATATCAAAACTTGACTTTGTTTATTTTTGTATTTGAATTTTTAATTGAAAAACCTGAAGGTAGAATATACTAGAGGTTTTTATACTCCTTATGCAGAGCAAATAAATATGTTATTTTTATCGTATCGACGATAAGTAATATGGAACAGACCTTTTCAGCATTGTTAGGTAATCCAAGCCAAGAGGGAGTTTGTCTGTCGGATAGTTCTTCGATCCATTTGAGGAAGTGGTCACGGCGGTTTCCGTCCGGCATCGTGATGTGTCGCTGGTTTCCAGTAGCCTAAGAATAAAAGTGTATTTTTAACTTGTACGGAAACGTATTTAATAGGTATTGTGTTGATTCTTTATTTATATGCGGAAAGCATTTTGGATAGGTCATTCATTCTCTTCTTAAAAAGTTTACTTCAGATTTTCACATCACCTTGATATCGATGTATAGAGCTTCTTGCTAAATATATTTTAACAGATGTAAGAAGTCTACTACATAAAATTTATAGTCATACCCCATCCACGTTGGCGACGAGAGCAAAGTCAGCCTCGAATGATCTCGGTGTGAACAGTTTGCACAGGAAGGAATGCAGCAGCCGCTGGTCGAAAACATTGTCGATCTTGCCACCGTAGATGCACTGAGAGAGGAGGGTCACTAACGCTTCCCATGGAACTTTCTCTGGTGGCAGGTTTGTGCGGCCCTGGGAGGGGAGAAAGTTTGGATGACGTCATTATAATAGCATCAAATGTACCTTAAAATAAGTGCTAGGATTGCTGGGTTGAAAAATTTTCAAAATTATACCAGACGAATTACTATTTTAATGATAAAAAATATACTAACCATAGCCGTAGCGTCGATCCAAGTATCAAGTGTATCACAAGCAACGCGCAAGTCTGATTCGTTGAACTCGTAATACTTCGCCCATCCCAGAGGTACGTAGCGAAGGCGCTCTTGTACAATACCTGTACGTAACAAAAATATAACAATATATATTTAAGGTTTGAAAAATATGAATGCTATTATGAAACTATTATAAGCATAGTATATATACCATGGAACCACGCTAGCAAGAAGTAAAGTCTTGCGCGTTCAGAGGGTTGTTTCATCATGCGGGCGGCAGGCACCTGACGAAAAAGAAACGTAATTTTTTTATTATCATTAGTTGTGTGGAAGAGCAGCTTGGAGATGATCAGCGGTGGGGGACAGGGGGAACAACAAGGGGCGGTTACCGTGGCGAAGGTTCGCAACAGGTTGGCGCGGATGCCGGGGGGCGGCTCGAACACGAGCACGCGGCCGGCGCGCAGCAGGTTGACGGGCAGCTTGGGGCTGATCTCGGTGGTGAGGAACAGCCGGAACGAGGGGTGCGGCTGCAGTGAGTGCAGCTTCTTCTCCAGCTGCACAAGCCACACTGGCGCCAGGTGCACGTTCTTCAGCATCACCCAACTGAATACAGCAATATTAAATAATCTGTATAAAGTTAACTAGTACAATCGTGTTGGAAAAAATAATAATAACATGTACATAATACTCTATTCGAGTTTCTCGTAAAACGTAACCCTGTGTGGAAAGCAAGTTTCTTACCGTCCAGTTTTGCAAGCAGTATTGATAGCACGTTCGGCCTGATTGAAGCCTTCTGCAGATCCGATGGCAATGCTGGATAATGGTTTGTTTAACTCGGTAGCCATATCGTCCACACGACCTGCTCACCAAATAAAATACTTATAGCAATGAAAAAAGAAATTGGAGGTTAAAAAATCTAGGGTTTACTAGAATAAAAAATAAGAAACAAAGCAAAAGATTTGCATCTTTATTCATACTCACCGCTAGCATCATAACCGGGTACCGAGCATAGCAACGCCGGCGTAGTAGCGTTCAGCTGATGTTCAGTAATACTGGAGAGGTCTAACTCGGTCTCGGCCTTCGCCATGAATCCGGACCCGAGGACTGCCGCTACTAGTTGAGTCGCTGCGGCAATCACTCTGTCCGGTCTGAAGGCCTATATAAGAATGAAAAGCGGATGTTATAAAATGTAATAATGTAATGTAGGTCTTAAGAAACAGTCCGCTGGCATACGAGTCACAAAGTTGAAAGCTCTAGCGAAGCTCTATTCATGTCCCTAAAAATTCGTTGTGTAAACACTCCTCTGATAACCATTTCCTCGAGCTATAAGTGTAAAAGTTATTTGCGTATAAATGATATAAGTAGTGAGGAGGCCTGCACCGTGTGTGACGGTGTACCTGTATGAGCAGCAGGCGGTAGCAGGCCAAGGCGTGCGGCGCGGGCGGCGCGGCGGCGTCGCTGTCCCACAGCGTCGGCACGCACTGCTCGGGCGCCGCCTGCGCCAGCCACGCCGCCAGCTCCGGCAACGCTGCCGCTTTCTCCAGAAGCTTGCGGAACGCCACCAGACTGAAACATGCACAACATTGTTATTAATGGTTCCGGTTTTAGTAGCAAACTATTACATCGATTACTTTATTACTGATATATCTAATTATTGTAATTACATACGACAATAAATACAAAAGAGTACCGGGAGCTGAGCCTAGCCGCGGCCTCGTGCTGCGCCTGCGTGAGCGGCTCGACGGGCGAGGAGGAAGCCACGAATCCCTCGCGGCCGCGGAGGAACACGGCGAACTGCTGGTCCAGCGTGTCCTCTGCGCCCGTGCCCTTCAGGTGGATGCGGCACAGCAGCAGCGCAAACGTCAGTCGGTCTGTGTGAAGCATGCCGCGAGCCACGCGCTCGTACACCGCCTGATACATATGGTACATTCAACAACACATATACATTCGTGCAACGAAATCAACCGCAATCAAAAAATCAATTACACGTTTAACAAAGACTGACTGATAAATAAATAATTGTTTTAATACGTATCATATTATTGACTACACAATATATATATATATATTATTATTAAGGGAGTTTTACGTTCATTGTGATCTTGAATAAAACTAAGCAAATTAAAAATTGTAGAATTGTAGAATAAATTTTACCGCAAACAATTCTTCAGTGATAATCTTGAGTCTTGCTGTGTAATCAGAGATGCCATTCAACGAAGGGAAGACCAGAACAGAGCTGAATATATCAAGGAACATTTTCAACGAGTACTGGTACAAGAAATGTACTTGGTTCAATGATTCCATCGTGAAGTAAATGCTGCTGCACGCCTACAAGAAAATACACAATTTTACGGTATTACAACCCAATGGTCATCTTATCGATAAATTTTAATTACAACATTACACTTACTTGCGACAATGGAAGATATTGCTGGCTGACTGTTTCAATTTCAGCAATAACTTTATCGGTTTCCTCTACCTGTAATTAAATTTGTAAATTACAAAATGTAATAAAATGGTAATTACTAGGAATAATACACATTGTAAAACATTAAAATGCATTCCCGACCTTTTGTCCAATATCGTCAGCCTCCTTCTTGAGAGTCTCAAGCGTGGCAATAACAGAGTCGTCATCGAGAATCTTGCCCTTAGCGTCATTGAGTGCTTGAAGCAATGATTTTTCCAGCTGCCGCAGACGCAAGTGGAATTCACCTGAATTGGTAATTACACGTTTCATTTCATGAAATGGCATTAATAGCATAGACGCATATTCAGCTGATCAAAAATTAGGAGAAAAATAGTTAAAAATTATAAAAAATTTTCATGGTTGTCGGAAACCGCTTCCGTTCCAGTGCAGTCCCTCCTAACGTACAAAATTCAACCTTAAAATAGGATGATGAAATCTCGTAACTATCGTAAAATTAATAAATGAGTTTGTTAGACCTGTTAGACATAGTAAGAAAGGAGAAACACTTTCCTAATATTTGTCATACCTTGCAGCTTGAGCAAGTCCGACCTCTTGGTGTCGATGTCGGGGCGCTCGGCCTTGAGCACGCGATGCAGGCACTGCGACTGCAGCGACGACCGCGTCACCGTGAAGTTCACGAACGTCACACGCGAGCACATGTCCGGGGGGAACTCTACAGTCGGGTCCCTGGAACGTACGTTTATGTACACAATAGTGAAGTTTAATTGGCCTTAGGTGTACTCATTAATTGAGTCTAAAAATGTAATTAGCAGTAAGTTTTTCCTTGAATAAATAAATAAATAGAAGTAGCAAGCGAGCATGATGGTCACCTGGTGACAAATGGTCTTTGTAATGCATAATTATACATCGACATTCATGTATCACAGCCTTACATGAAGTATAGTCCACGAAGTCTTAACAATTTACTAGTAACAACAGTTAGTCGGTATTGAAATTTCAGAACACAGCAAAATGAACCTAAAACTGAACAAGCAAAATATCACTTTTCTTTTACTATATAATTTTTTTGCGAGTGTTGCTACTCCTGAGATGTGATTTGAAAATCTACTACTCACCTGGTACTGAGGAATATAACAAACGATGGACTAAGATCGATATCCTGGTCGCCAAGTGTAATGAGAACACGACCGCCCGTGCGTCTCAGCTCACGATTCAACACTGGGTTGAGAATGGGGTCGTAGTTCTCAACGTCCTGTTGGTAAAAAATTATATTTAAATTTTCTAATCATTACCAATGCTTGGTAAATTTCGTATGTTCTGTTCAGCGAGAGTATATTGAAAATATTTATTTCATGTACACTATTAGTATAATAAATCATTAATTTCATACCTGGACCAGCAACGGGTTGCCAAAACGTAACGCCGATTCCAAGTTCTTCCTGAAAGAATCGTCTAAGAATGATGTTTTTGTGATCTTGCGCTCCTTGAACTCGCGCATTATGAATTCCGTCGCTTGACCCGACGGATCTATGATAAGCGGGTATCTGTTGAAGCGCTAAAATGAAAGCAAATTTCAAAGTAAATAACAGTATCAAATTGTCAAGTAATTAATAAGTAATGAAATTATATTTTATTGAAATAATATTTATGCCATCAGAGGAGCTCGTCGAGGTCGCTGAGGCCCCGTGTGCATCCTCACCTTCAACATGATCGCATTCTCGACGCACAGCTCGTCGGTGGGCAGCGCGTTGGCCTGCCAGCGGAGGCGCTCGTCGGGGTTGCTGAGGTACTCGGTGCGCGCGATGTCCGCGCGGAACCTGATGTTGGCCGCCGCCAAGTGCGCCGTCCATGTCGAAAACAGGTTCTGACGATACTATCATACAACGATTTGGAATTAATTAATGTTCAATGCACTTAAGATTTCCTTATGTTTCAGATACTATTATTATTATTGCTGTCGATATATAAATGTATTATAATAAATATTCCGTTGATCTTTAAAATAGATAACTAGTCATCTATTCATAATATTTTAATATTGTTTCTTATATAAACTTACATGCTGATCAAAGTATCCACCATAAGCGATGAAGGCGGCCGACAGCAGCACGTCGCCGACGATCGTGCTCATCTGAGAGCGGAACGTCTCCGAGCTGGACTCCCAACGCTCACGTTCAATCACCAAGCTCTTCAGAAGCGCTATGGATCTGTCCACCTGGAAAATGTAAAAGAGAATTTTAATATAATGTAACAAAAACCTCCTCTTGATCTGCGCTTTATTCTTATTTTCTTATATGGGAAACTTAATATTTTGTTAATTTAATTATTTGGTAATTCACCATATACCTCATTTGCGCCACTTCATTTGTTATACCCGACATGATACAGATCTTCCAAATCTTACCTTAGCTTGTACATTTTCAAGGTCGGTCTTGATAGCCTGTGCCTGGCTGATGAGTTGCGCGTACTCCTCTTTGTACGAAGCGATGGACTTTTCCAACTGTGCGATCAGTTCCCGCACCTCGTCGCCGGCGGTCACGTTGGTCTGAGCTTGATCTTCCAACGCCTTCAGCTCGTTGCGGAGCGGCTCGACACGTTTCAACATGTCCGCATATTCGATCTTGAGGGTTCGTCGTATTAGTAAAACATGAGTGGTATAAAATATATTTTTAATCAGATAAAGTGTTGCAAAGTGCTCTAAAGATATATTACCTGAGCAATAGCCCATTTGACCATAGGACCACATGCCATACTGGCCCTGTTAACTTTCTCGAAGTTGTAGTCGGGATTGCTGAGGTATCGAGTCTTCATTTTTTCACGAACATCGTCACTGACCACATATAAAATAGCGATTAATAAATTGAACTCATACCCCAATAAAAAATATAAATTAATAATTCAATTGTGCTTAGTGAAACCAATATACCATACCATCATAACGGAAATCACCACAGACCTTTTTTGACATCTTTTTCATGCACACATCACCACGTTTACCTTCCATTGCCATGTAATTAATAGATGGTATTCCAATCCGGACGTCACGTCACTCACCAACACATAGCAAAATCATAATTTATAAAAAACAATGCCTTTCAAGGTTGAAAAAAAATCGATGAAAGACATTGTAGATAGCAAACAAACAAAAAAAAAACCAAAAAAATGTAGCTTGTTGACTCACTTTCTGTAGTGATTTTCAACCGCTGCTCTGAAGACAACTTTTGGATGGACATTATTTATTGGCAAATACATTCATGCATTTCGAAGATTTAAAGGTACTATCGTAAGTATATAAATATATTTTATTCTGTACTGGAAGGACGCAAACGAAGGGTGTTAGGAAGTAAAATGTTAATAGTCTAACCCTTTCCAAAATTTTACTTTTGTCTAACTAGATTTTAAACTTCTTATTGAACTATTTATTAGTGGGTTGCAAAAACTTTCAACTACTCATTCCTTAACTTAACCCGCTATCATACATTTATAACAAACCTTGCAAGATAAAATCGGAGTTTTTACAATGACATGATAGTTAAACCTCCAAGGATAATATAATTAAACAATACTTCGGGTATTGTATTTCAATAAATTTTAAATGTGAAAACTCTTATTTCATCTTGCACGCTACGAAACGAGGCGAGACATTCACCATGCAAAAGCCCGCTTCAGCAAAACGAAACCGCAACAATATAACCACAACGCAAGACAATTTTAATGCAACAAAACAAAAAAAAAAACTAAACTGCAGTCAATGTGTTCAACGAATAAGTGATATCACTCATTAGAATAAATACTCATTAACTAATCTATCATGCAAATATAAAACAACAACGTGACTTCCGTGCACGAATTTTTATTCTACGAGTGACATCACTCCGTCAGCACCAACACCGTAAATCAAAGGGAGACAGTGGTGGGGAGGATCGTGTGGGCCGAGTCGGGGTGTGGACTTGTGGAGTGGGTTGAAGAAGCGGCGGTGCTCACGTGATGTCCTCGGTGGAGAAGTTGGAGACGATGCTGTTGATGAAATTCTCGCGCATGATGACGGCGCGGATGGCCTTCCAGTCGGTGGCGTTCTCGCCCAGCAGCAGGCAGATGGACTCCAGCGCCACCTTGACGATGGCCGGCGGGTTGCCCATGGAGCGCACCTCCACCAAGTGTTGCTTCTTTATAGATTTCACCGCTGTACGTATGCAGGTAGCAGTGTTCCGTCGCCGCCACCCACCCAGCGAGAGCGACAGAGTACAAAAAGAGAGAAACAAAAAAGGCGTTTAGCTGACTGTGTCACATGCGGCTGGCGTTATTGTAATATGTTTGTTTCCTATACACGCGGGACTGCGCGTCTGTACCGACTGAAAGAAATTCTTTGTTAATGACCTTCTAAACACGACGATGCTTAGCGATGTTAGTCACATACGAACATTTTCGGGTTATTAGTGTGCCTTACGAAGATGCCGTTTATTAACGTTACATATAGTGATCATAGCGTTAAGTAATTCACATTAATAACAACAGTCACATATGCGGGCAAGCTTAGCGTATTTACAATATTAATTTCCATAGTCTAAGTAATATAAAACTTAACATTCATAACAGTGAAGAAATAAAAATGTACTAACGGTAAAATACATTACAAATGCTTAGTAAAATAAGAGGTTACAACGGGTCATATTTGAATAACAATCATGTTCAATGCACTAAGTACACTAAAATGTTTTTGCCAATAAATAGACTGAGAAGTATGAGTATAATATCAACGCTTGCTATCTACGGTTACGATACATTCCGTAAACGATTTGATATTAAATACAAGAACAAATTAAAATTCTATATTTTATTTCAAGGAGGCACCACATCGTATTGTACCTGTAATATATATCACTTATAAGGTTTTTGAAAGTATTTAGGAAGTTCATTAAATATTTTTAATCTGTTTAATAATGCGCCATTTAAGACACAAACCGGTGTTTGATGCAAATTGCAAGAATCTTCTAAAAATATAATGACACATTAAATATCTTTGCGTGTTTGTTTACCGCTAGACATAAGATAAGGACAGCATTACCGTAGCTTTTAAATTTAATGAAGACTCTTACAATTGGACGATACATGTTTGTATGAACATCGACAATACAATGTGCGACCTCCGTAGCGTAAGCAGGATAACACTAACGTGATGTTCTCAGTCTCGAAGTTAACGATAGTGGAAATGAAGTTGTCCTTCATGACTGCGGAACGGATGCCCTTCCACGTGTCGCTCTTCTCGCCGAGTAGCGTGCATATCGACTCCAGCGCCATCTTCACCACTGACGGCGGGTTCGCCATCGACCGCACTTCCACCAACTGTTGTTTCTTGATCGAACGCACCGCTGTTGTTTGCAACCACCGCCACGTTTAATACTATTACCTACGCTGCATACCCTTCTTGCCCTCAACGATTGACCAAATTAGCCCCCTTTCCTATGTACTTATTTAATTTTTACACTAACATCCAATTTTTATTTTAAAATCTCCAGCTGCGTTGATTCGGCATCGACTATAATAAATTTTTTTTGAGACCGTGTTTAAAGACTGTTGTTTACCTCTTTATCTACGAAGTTACACAATTCAACTGTGAAATGTCAATGTAAACATGTTAATTACAACAATAGTGTCAAAGTTACGCAAATTCACTACACATTTAACTGGATTAGGCATCTTTGTAATGTTCAAACTACTTAACTTGACCAACCGTTTAAATAAAATCTTAAACAAAATCATGCTTGATTTGATTATAAATAATAAAACTGAATGAATATTTACCCGGTTGGACAAGTCATATTTGTGATGATAAGTCGTAGCAGTGACCTTTAACTTTCGAATGAGCACCATACATGTACGTATCCCTTTGATGGAGTCTAAATTGAATCAATTTATAGCTAAAAGTAGGTATGGAAAGAGCTCAGTGCAAGTATTGTATAAAATCGAACCGTTTTGCGCTTCGATGACAGCTGGTTCCACCTGAGCCAAGTCGGCCATTACATCTCGTCGCTTGGCTTCGATTTCCTTAGTTTGTTTCTCAAGAGCAACCTATTAATACACAAACGTAACATTAGAACGATAACCCGTTTTAAATAATGTTACGCAATTTGTATAATAATTTGTACCTGTATTTCTTGACTTTCCACTTTTTTCTTTTCGGCCTCTTGCTGATCTTTGACCATTTGACGGAGCTTCGCGTTAGCAGCTTCGTTTTTGTGTTGGAGTTCCTGAGAAATTCGAGAATATTAATTAAGCCAGGTTATAAGTAAGTATACATGATCTGATTTAGAATACGATTAGAACAATATAATTCACGAAATTGTTTTCTTTTACTTAGGTAAGACAATAAAGATTAGAACTATATTATTATCAAGAAAAATATACCTGTGACTTGACTGCGAGACTCTTTTGCATCTCTTCGACCTGTTCGACAGTTTCAGCGATCTTTCCGAGACCTACGTTTAGATGAAGCTGTTGTTCCTCCAAATCGGCCCTCTTCTCAGCGTACAGCTTGACCATTTGTTGGATGAAGTCTAGATAATGCCTGCATAAAATATTCTAAGTAAAATTAAGAGTAAAGGTAAGAGTAGCATTAATCGATTTTTTAAATTTGTAAATGATGTGTGAAAACAGAGCGGAGCACTGTAGCCTTTAATGGAAGCCCTAAGACAAAGTGGGAAAGACGCGTTGTAAATTTATCATATTATTGTGAGCACTCGTGTAGTTGAGCTGGGTTCTATTTCCAAGAGGGTTAGGAGAAGTGAGGGCGTTATTTATTGATCAATGTGACAAGTAAATGTGAATGTGTATTGTGTATGATGAGTTGTGTGTCGTATACCTGGGCGTGATGGCCATGGTACGGTTGGCGCGCTTGGCGAGGCGCGCGTTGGCGCGGTGCAGCGTCTGGTGCACGTAGACGCACGCGTTGACGACGGCGTCGCGGTGCGCCGGCCGCGCGCCCACCTCGCCGCACGCCGCGGGGAACGCCTCCGGGCACACGTACTCCGCCGACTCCAGGTCCATGCGCGTCGTGAACTCCTTGCCCACCTGCGCCACGAGCATTCAAGTCAATTCTAATTCATCAATCATCTTCGTACAATTAGACTTAATTATAATGCATATAATGATCAGTCAAATATGCTTGTATTTGATTAAAAACTTATAAGCTACACTAAACATAATATTTATTGAACAATAAATCCTAAAATTCCTAAGACTCCTAAAATAATAATTAAAGAAAATTTAACACTTACATCACACATTCCATGTGTGTATTCCAGAAAGTTGTCACAAGACCACAATTTTACGTGATGAAAATTGTTAAAATCAACTCAATGTTTTTATTAACATTATAGGTTACCTGGAAAAGTGCTCCATCACTCCAATCACCGAACCAATTAAGCACACATCTGTTGAAGAGCGCAGGCGACGTGGCCGCGCGGTCCTTCAAGCCTTCAGATGACGGATTCATAGTGAATACAACGTGGAGATTGCGCATCACTTGCCCAGTAAACCTGTGTACAAACGTTGTTACATTACTGTCAGCTGCCAATGAACAACTCAACATAAAGGTAATGAAGTATAAGAATAGGTATTGTTATTAAATATTATATGGGCTAATGTTATTAATTTATACTGATTATACTATAACTATTTAAACTATTTTTTGCGAACTGCGTTGGAAAAATATGGTATATGCCGCTTCTTTTAGGTCAAAATAAATGCCTTTTCTATTTAGTTTTTATACATATTTCATTACAAGAGTTTGAATTGAGTTACCATTTATACAATTCGTCGTTCGAATCAAGCATGAGTCCTTCCCGTTGAGCACCTTCTTTGCACTGAGTCATCAATGCAGCAAATTCGTCTCCCTCGAACAAACCTGGTACCTAAATATAAAAATTATAATTCATAGTATGCCAATATAATATATTCTTCTCAATCAAAAAAATCTTTTTACAAACCTCTCCATTAGCCAATAAAGTGTTCATCCGCTCGAGGAAGCCACTGTCGAGTACGTTGGACTCATCGAGGATGAAGGCGACTTTCTCATCTCGACAGCCCGCGCGCCGGAGCACTGATCGCAAGTCTTCGTCAAAATCTGCACCGGTGTATTTGTTGTGCACCTGTCAATGGTTTTATCGCTGAATGTACACAACTACCTTGTTTACTAGACGTTAATTTATGTTACCCCGTAAAGGTTCTGTGCAGGTTTGTATAGTAACTAAGCAGTCCTATTTAAGTTAGTGCATAGTATTTTACAGCATTAACACTTTTATAACTTAACTGTCATAATTAGCGTAAATCTAATAACCATAGAATTATTGATGAGTAGTTATGAAACTACTAGTTAAGTTATAAAACTGCTAATTTAACGATCAATTTGACGACCGGAGTCAAGGTAACCTAGGCCAAGGCGATTATCAGGTGCAGTTCCAATTTTAAATATTCTTGAGTTGAGTGTTAGTGTTATTTATTTGTGTGACTGTGCAATCAATCAGGGAATTCTAACATAGACTTGAGATTGTGAAGCGGTATTTATATATTCAGTTTGTATACCTTAATCTGGAAGATGCTGAGTCCGTTCATCCAAGCGACGAAGCGGCTGAGCGTGGTCTTGCCGGCGCCGGACACGCCGATGAGCAGCAAGTGTCCCTGCGGCTGACGGAAGATGCGGTCGATCCGTAACACGTGCTCTAACACTTCGTCGAACAGTACCAGCGGCACGTCCAACTCCTCTTCGTAGAATACCTGCAAACAAATATTATTTTAGCTATCTATTATTATGCTATCCGAAACCAAAAAAGGTTAGTCACGAAGGTATTGTAACTAAACATTATCTGTATGTTAAATCGAATTTAATATATTGTCTTCGTAAGCGTCAAAAACAAGTATTGATAATAAAATATGGTTATTGGATACAAACCTTCAATCTTGCTTTAACATATTCACGCAGCTGATCTCTTTGTACGGGAACATAATCTTTGCTTAACCAGTTGCTGTATAATATTGGGCGAGCCAAAGCTTGTTCCCTATTGATACCTAAAATATAAATGTAACAATATTGTATATACGTTCATATTTAAAAAGTCAATCGCAAGTTTTTATTTGGAAGATAATATCACCAACCTGGGAAGAATCTCATTGCAACAGTATCGATGTTCTCATCCGTCCACTGCCTTTCGGTGTCCTCAACTAAACGATCTTGGAACAGTCGAAGAGCTTCGTGCGCCCACAATCTCACAAGGCCTTCTACGCTTAGATTGTCTAAAGGCCTGTTGAAGAAATGTGTAGATTTAAGATTCCTTCAATTTTATAATGAAGATCAAGAATTGTAAAGGACGAAATGTTCTTTACAATGTATACTGTCTCTCCGATAACGTAGGAAAAAGATCATAGTGAGCAACAAAATTTTCCAATCATAAAATTTCAAGACCTAATATTTTTAAGAATTTTACCAGATTCAGTGTGGCAACAATAACAAGTAACTACAAAAATTAATTGTGTTAAACTTCAGCTAATTATTAGGTTTTCCGAATATATTGTTAAAAACATGGCATTTCCAAAGATAAACCCGCATAAATAACATAATTTCACTTACCTGATCGCCTCGCATATACCGCGAACCCATCTGGTCATCTCACGAGGCGAGTACACGTAGTGCGGCTGCATGTCCTGTGTGAATCGTTCCTGGGACGCTAGGTACAGTTTGACCATGGCCTGTGTCAGCGGCTCTGCGTAGCCGCGAAGTGCGGGCTGCATGCGTAGCATAGCGCGGGTGAACGTGCCGTAGATCTGAAAACATTAAGGTACTATTAAAACTGTTAATCTAGAAGTCTATAAATTTATTGATACTATACACGTTTGAAGTTTTATTTATTAATTACAATAGTCAGTTAAATTTTATTTAAGTAACTGAAATACAAACTTGTTCCAGTGATGTTTCTCCAGGGTAATCCACGTAAATGACAGGCACATGACGTAACAAACGATGTGATAGTGGTTTACGGCCGGGATCGGTGGGCGGGTTACAGGCTCCAACGAATTGGATACGTTCCAAGTGAACCCATGAATGATCTACAATTAAAAATACCTTATCAATACTTAAAATCTATTTGGATAAATGGTATACAATGGTAAGTGATGCTGGGAGAAGTCGCTGGCAGAGTTTGATGTAGGTACTTTTGCTAGTATCAAGATTTTATACATATGAGTATTACCCAGGCGTTCCCCTTATGGGAGTTATGAGCTTTGCCACTACCTGGTTAAAGCCAAAAAAAAAGCTTACCGCTAGCCCTGTAGAACCCTTTATGTTCAAGGAGTTGGCGTAAGAAAGAAATGACTCGTTGCGTTCCGTACTGATCCATGTCCGGCAAGTTGATCTCGTCGCAGAACAACACTAGCCATTTACCAAGCTGGAACAATCATCAATTATGACATAATTAAGTTTAATGATGGCCCTTTAACTACTAAACCTCTTAACTGTAACTGACCTGTACAGGTGCAAGCACAACGCCGTTAGGAGTTTTCCTATACTCGCAGTAATGGTCGAACGTTTTCAGCAACAGCTCAGGAGTAGTTGCCGAGGAGAAATTGAGGCCCACGACTTCCATATCGGGCAACGCACGCAGGGCAGAGAATAGCGTCATAGTCTTGCCGGATCCGGGCGGGCCGCAAAGCACTGTTCATTCAATAATGAATATCAATATAATATTAACCAATTAAAGCTATTTAAAATATGTATTTAGTAGTCTTACACGGACAGTACAGCTGGCTGATAAAATAACAATGGGAAATTGTTTTTCCACTCTCAACGAGAGTAGAGATGCAATTTCCGAAAACAATTTTACGAATTAGTCTTTATTTAAGAGACAATATCGACTATATACTAAAGTTAAGGTTCTGAACGCATTTGTTCGTGTACAATGAAAAGCGAGTTTTGTATTTTGTACCCATACACACTCTGATCCGTTTCAGTCCCATAATACGGTAATGCGTTACGTACAATATTTTTAGCGGTTTATGTGGTACATACCGAGCGGCTTGTGTTCCGCCAGCCAGGTGTAGAGCAGCGCCTCGTGGCGCACGGTGTCGAGCGTGGGCACCACCACGTCGGGCGCCGCCACCTTGTGCGTCTCCACCTCGATCTGC
>DWQK01000661.1:0-19264 GCA_018231225.1 Noctuana stator
AATTAAACTTCATTATCACCCTTTAGAAAACTATGCCACCAAGAAGGCCAAAATGGATTTGGGAGACTTTTCAGAGATTGTATTCAGCTCTTTAGAACAAACATAGATTATTCTGTCACGTCACATAAAAATTTGATAGTACTTGATTGGGACTCCATTGCCCCCAATCTTCTCAAGCTTCATTACGTGCCCCGAGTCAAGGGCACGTTATAGCCTACTTTGAGAAACACTGCTACACTGAATACCTGTTTGCTTCTGACGGCCTCCGCGGACGCGCGTCTTGAGCAGTGAGTTAGAGATGATACTTACCGCTTACTTATGCACTTGTGTCTTGAAGTTTACAGGTATCTTTTACGTAAGGTCTTAAGGATTTATAAGAAGAACTTCACCAATTAAAAGGGAAATAGGTTATGCGGATCATTACGTAGTAGGTACGTGTTGGTGAAATTACAGTCCAAGTCCATCTTGTCTTTTTAGACGGCGAAAGGTAGTTCATAATTATAACTACCTACTTATTTACTAGCATAATTGAAACTATTGCATTTTCTATAAGTCTGGAATCCTGACACTATAAATTTTATCGATTCACAATAGTAACCTAGGTATAAAACTTCTCCAGCTTCCGAATGCTTTCTTACTCTGTCACCAAAACTTGTTTACTCACATACCAATCCATTCGAAACTTGTCTAGGTTTATTTATGGCATTGAATTCAATATCAGAGAGTGAGTTGAGAGGGTTCGGTGGACAATGTAATTGGTTATTAAAAAGTGCATATATCACGGCGAGAGGCGGCCGCGTGGGAGATGCAGGACGTGATTTGTGAGAAGCGCGCCCAGACACGCCCCTTCATTAACATGCTAATACCGTTTCTGGAGCGATCGGGACACGCTCGCGGCTATTGTTTGGATTATTATGAAATTAACACTGTGATTGTGTGAATGGTCTATGTTTCCACAAAACTAATGGTCAGAACCGCTGAATCGCATAATTTCCTTAGACCAAATAGCAGCATATTTCATATCCACCTTCGTATAATATGTAAGTGCTTCAGCATTTTTCAGTATTACTCGTATTACTGAAAGTTTTAATACATTCTGAAATATAAATTTAAATAGACTCGTCTTAAATAGTACCTACCTATAATAGTTTAAAAGGACACGTTGACACATAAAAGGCGAGAAATAGAAATAAAATGCTTTGTTTTATCGCATCACATCTAATTACAGTATTGGTTTTACAGTCAAAGCGGGTAATTAAGGTAATTTTCAATTAGGCGTGGTGTTGGGGCTCGCACACGGTACATTAAGGTAGGGATCATGGGACGCTTGATCCCGAATGTTCACATTAGGCTCAGTTCCATGGTCTCAAAATTATATTGCTCCGATACATTTATCGTTGTATATCGGATAAGCACGTAGGTAGGTACATACATGCATTCCCGTACTGGGAGTAAATTAATCATATATTTAAATTATCTTAATCTTGAAATTAATATTTATTAGTACCTATAGAGTAAGGTGGTGTGGCAGGTATAGTCCTGGCCACCAGGGCAACTTAATCGAACGGTGAGGTCTCTTAAGACTAATGACGTAAATTGAGTTTCGTTGAAATCATCAATATATCCGACCCATACCTATACTATAGTACGGAAAACCTATATTCGTCACAAAGTCGGGACGGGCTAATGTGAACAGGGTATGTCGCGTGCGTGTGGCCATCGCGCGGCGGGCGGAGCGACACTGCGTGGTGTAATGTATGCACGCCAGGGAGGTCCTGCGAGCCGCTGCCGTGGGAAGACGCCGGTCGTCACCTCGCCTTTCTCTTTTACGCGATAATCGACAATTGACCAACAGGTGCCTTATTGGGCGCAGGCTACGCTACGATAAATGCTTTATGGACATGGTGAAAGTGCATTCAAATGTTCATTCAAATTGATATGACCTTTTCGAATGCATTCCTGAAATAACGAAAGGTCCGCGTCATGTCGTACTTCCCGTGTCGCAGAGTCGCTGTCGGCTACATACACGAGTAGCCGTAGTTAGGCGCCGAGCGACGTGCTACGTGCGTGTAGGTACTCGTAGCTACAGGATCGTAGCGGTAAGTACGAGTAAGTACAGGGTTGCACGGCGCCCGCGAGCTTTTACCTTGAATTTGCATAATCTTTTTGTGTGCGGTAATAATGCGGCGCGTATTTTAATTGGGCGCGATTAAATCTTAATAAATCGGTCGGTGTTCCCACACGCGGCCGCGGCGAGGCGGCAACGATCGCTCGCAATTACGCCGGCGGCGAGTGTTGTAATTTGGCGTTGCCCTCGGGCGGGAAGGAGAAATTGCAATGTTTCAGCAATGCACCTCCGATGCCTTCAAACATATAGCCCCTTACACACTCGGCGATCTGTCAGATGTATATAACGAAAGAACAGCAATAACAATCTATGCCAAATACATTGTGCAAATCTATGCCAATTCCATCCATGAATATTGTTCTTGCATTTGTAAAGTTGTTGACTATGTAACAAGTCAACTTTCAATTGCCACACGTAATTAATTCCTCGAAATCCAGAAGAATCAGTTTTTAAAGAGGCGTCTAGTGATCATAATAATATAGAGGTAATTCATTTCAATAGAGTTTGGCAATTATGAGATTAAATATTTCTTATTGACTTTAACGATGTCAAAATTTTGTTTTTGATTGAATTGTAAAATGTAAGAGAAAAAATGTCATACGAGATAAAAGTGTGTTTGCCAACTTTTATTGAAACTGACTTTAGTTTCCTTCTTACAAGCAAAAACTGCGCGTTTTGACGTTTAATCTGTACTCGCCTTTAAACGCAGAAAAACGCAGAGAATCGCGTGCGCGGCTCGCGCCGACTCCATCACAACGCAACCCGCGGTTCCTTCAAACGCACTCCTCAATTATCAATCGTAAATTCTGATGCCAACTACATTAGCGATACGGCGGAGCCAGTATTTTTGCCGAATGAATTTCAATATTTATCTTGTCACACTCAACACTCGTCTGAAACGGTGAAAGCAAGACTAACATATCTTGATCTTGGTGTAGTTGTTGGTACATCACCTGTAAGTACCTACAAATGCCATGAGTATGAGCAATAATATCAAACTCAAACATTAAGCTCCCAAGCCCTAGGCTGAGGCTCTATTAGTCCGTATAGTAAGTAGTTATATTATTTAAGTAAATTGGGGGCGCCGCCGTAGTTATCAAGTTAGTAAGTTTTTGTGCGAAGCGGCACAATAAATCGATGTTTGTTCTAAATCTATACTAATATATAAAGCTAAAGAATTTGTTTGTTTGAACGCGCTAATCTCTGGAAGTACAAGTCGGATTTGAAAAATTCTTTTTGTGTATGATAGCTACATTTATGAGGAAGGTTATAGGCTATCAAAGATTACTTTACAATTCTTAATGCCGGTAAAATCGCGGTGCACATCTTACTTATAAATAGGCACTTATAAAAATTGCTGAAAAATTATCTTACAAATCCAACTTCGTCTTTTGGCGTTCTCATAAACCATCATCCTTTTTTTTGGGGGTCGCTAGAATATTTGCCCTCAAAGTAGGCGGTTTTCCTTACAGACGAGACGAATGACATAATAATGACATCATGTGTAAAGTCTAGCTTAGTATCGATCAGTCACTGTAAACAACTTGGCAAATGTGTCTGCAAATATGGCACCATTTGACGTCACCGGATTCTGAACAATTTAGCTCTAGTTATTCTATAGGTATGGTTAAAGATCTAAATACGCCAGTATCTACATAAAAACCCGTTGTAAAAACCTTATAATAAAAAATACACTCTGAAAATTTATACTAATTGAAGGCCTAACTACCTACTCATTCCAACTTAAATAACTATCATAGTTTATTCACGTTTTGTTTTAATATTACTGTAATAGTAATCGATCTAGTTGCATTACAATTAGGTACCTATTATATTACAAAATGGATTGCTTATCAAAACTATTTGAACCGTTTATGAGAGTCAATTACCCTAAGCGGCTAATCACCCAAACAGGGTTGCATTTCGGCACAAAAAGCTCGGTCCAAAACTAATTTATATCGGAATGTGATATACGGGGTGCCGCAGGGCACGCGTCGGTGCGCGCTTTAATCACCTGATCCCAGCCGCGGTTCAACTGTTAGCTGCTGATGGTGGCACGCCCCTTCGCCCAGCTACTGACCTTATTCTCGACCTTTCCTGCCGAGTTATTTCACTCGAGCTCTTGATTTAATATGTAGATAAAAATATGTTCCTATGTTGGTTTTGACAAACAGCGAAAGAGCAGACAGAGAAAAAAAAACGAACTGTGAATTATTTCTTAGTTTTTCTTTTTTATGCATTTTTTTACGCATTATCCAAGGAGAAGAGGTCAGGCTACAGTTGACCGACTAATTCTATGGTGAAACATTTTACTGTACGAGTCCCAAAATGGAGCACTTGTCTAGTTATCTATGTCTACCAGCTACCATTCACTGACCTTATAGTTGACCTTTCTCACCAACTTTTAGATCTAATTCTCATACTAAGTCAGTATTACCTTTGTAAAGTATGAATAATGTGAATAATGTGGTTTAGCAGCAAACCTTCTAGTTATTTACAGAAATAATTTGCTAAATACTTCGAACACAATAAATAATAACCTAGTTTTCATAATGTAATTCACAATTTATTAAGAGAAAATGAGAGTAGCATAGAAATATTTACGACATGTCTTTAAACCAAAATTGTAGGGATTAACGTTATAAAAGTCTAGTACGTTTTATTTACTTTTCTATCCTATTCTTAATTGATAAATAATTAAATAATTTTTACATATTCAGATGATTAGTGTACCTACTCGTATTATACTATTCATAAACTAGATATACTAAATAAAATTTGAATGCGGAAAGCATTGTTAAATTCTGAAGCTAGATCGTTGCAGACGTTATTTGCTTACAATAAAGTAAAAAAATTTACAATTTTGCCTCTTCATTGTTCTAGGTACTAGTATTTGCATTAACAACTAAGTCAGCATTGAAGCGTAACTAATCGCCTGGACTCGGGTAGGGAACTCCAAAATGATCTTATCGTCGAAATAACTTTGTAATTTGGTTACGCCTCAGAGATTCGCAGCAAAATGTCAGATGCAAAATAAAATTGTCGACTTATGTTTAGGTAGGTATAAGTATTGTTATTATTACTAATCGCCTGGTGAAGTAGGAAGTAAAAATTTATTCGGTGTTCCATGCGTGCGAATAAAGAAAAAACGATCAGGATCACTCATCACTCATGTATCAGTCTAATCACACACAGACACAATTGCGAAAATACCCGGACCAGGTACAGAATTTACAGAAATCTAAATTGGTAATTAAAAGACTTTGTTAGGAACATTGAACTCAGGACTCCTGAAACGCTGGATCGTCTATATGGGTCGTCAATCGTATAATATTATAATCAATTTCATTGGCAACACAACATAACAGACCGATATTTTTGATCATTGAGCCAGAACAACGAAAATCAATCATTAAGCAAAGAATAGCTGAATCCGAACGTACATCGCAAAAAGTGTCAAGTGCAAACAAGGCAAATAGGTTTCAATAATTATATACTTTTAGACTTTTTAGCAAATGTGGCGAATCGATTGGCTGAAAGCTGATTCCCGTGTCGTTGGAGGCTGGTGGCACTGAGGCGTTCTCACGGCGCCGGCGCCGGCGAACCGGATGGCAACAGAGATGGCTTTAGTGTTGCCACGTTTCTACAAAAAAGTATGCGGACATGGAGTTACCAGCCGTCTGGATAAATAAGCTGGACATACTTAGGCTTTCATTGCATGTCCAGGGCAAATAAGATGTCCAGACTGCCCAAGATTCGGTTGAGGAAGGTGGATAGCGGACTTACTGTTTTTGAGGTCTTAGTCCACATGAATACAAGTTAGTAGCAACGCCTCCACGAATTATCCCAGATAGGAATCCTGTTCTATTTCAAATTGGAGTTAAATGTTTAAGATGCTCTTTTGTTACACATAAACGATAACTATAAAACCAAAAAGGAACTAGCTATTATATCGGGTAAGCGTACTGCCTGGCAACATTGTTTTCCAACCAACCCTGGTACGTAGGTATATTATCAAGTTATTGAGAATGTCTCGGTAACGTGCGCGTGAGCTACCGCGGTTAGCCACTCCGCACAGAAGCACAGTCAACAAGACATTGTTTAGCCATCAAACCGTTACCAACCACTTAGCAGACAATAAAGCCACTGAACGATAATTCGCTACACTTTCGCATTTATTTATTTCTTACCAACAGTTAAATTGTGTTCGATACCTCGATTCTGATTATTCTCAATACTTTTTGACCGTTTCATGATGTCCTTTGAGTTTAAAAAGCCATTTGCATTCTATAGAAGAGGATTTTTATTGTGCTACTTGCTCGTAGTACCTCACAACTGTGAGTCACAGTACAGCAATTATAGAAATAGAAATCATTTATTCCGTCACATAATTTGTAAGACATTTTACAAAATGGCAAGATATTAATTATTAAGAAAAGAATATACTACATCAAGGAATCGTACTCAGGACCCTTAGAATGGTGTACTGGCATTACCCTTACACCATAGGGGTCGCTTATTATACATCATATTAAATAGTCTTATATAACAGACTTTATTAGTAGTTTGGGCCTATCATACAATATAGATACAGCTGAGGTGTACATTAGTTCAGGATGTAATTACATTCATAAATCAGTTTAGTCGTTTTAATACGTGTTGGCGATATTGAATGCCGGCGGACGTGGTCGGGTCAACTTCACAAATATGGGTCGTCTGAGTTTGCTCGCCCCCGCACTAACGGTCGGTCATCTCATATCTGTACCTATAGTCTGTATATCCTAGGATATTTGTTTGATTTTGCAAAAGCGAAGTTCATTTTTCTGTTTACAAAGATAATTATTCGTGCAATTTATAACGGATTTACGGATATACAAATATTCTGATTAATTTACCTACGGACGTACAAATACGAGTAGTAGGTGTAATTTTTTTACCGCTGTTGTCTATAGGATGGGTAGAGACGAAAATTACTATTCAATCATTGGTTTATGAAAAGTAATACGCATGATTACATTTTTTTGATAAATCATTCAAGAAAATTGCATTTTCTTTTCCTATCTTACCCGCGCAGAAAATTTTTGCAATGTTATACCTATAATAAGAATTTTAAATACATATGTACAACTAATACTAGTTTTACTTTATTTATGTAAACCCGACGACATTTGACTAAATGACATATTTTCGAATATTCAATGTGAGAATTTAGAGTTTCGCCCTTTATGTCCCTTCACAACATGATTACATTATGTAAACATGGCACTATATCAATGTAAGAATTATACCGTTCTGGCATTTTGCCATTCTTGCCTGAAAGTTCTAACCAACTTCTTTTATTGTCTTAAGAGAGGAAAAGAAATAATGTGCCTAAGTATTTAATTTTATTTATTTCAATCAGTAAAATCGTGCGTATACCTACCTACAGTTACGTATACGTATACGAGTACGTTGGAGCAATAAACGATGTGTGTGAACAATTTCTGGTTTTTATTATTGGAACAGAAAAGTTACTTCCATTGAAAAAAATTAATCATTACTTCATTAAATTAATACGAATAAGCACGGATAAACGCTTACCACGCTAACTTAACACTACAGCAATGTAAATGGGCTATTACACGTTTAATCGATATTTACAGAGCGTGGAAGCGATCCCGAACGGTCAAGTGCGACCGGCGCGGGCGGCAGGTGCGCGCACACCTGTGTCGATTGTTGTATTCCGCTCCGCGACAGGCCCGCTGCAGATTAATCTGCCTGGATTCTTCTTCAGTAAGGCTGACTACAACTTTGCGTGTTGTACATAGAATAGACATGCTTATTTCGAATTATGCTATTAAAACATTTATTATTATTTATTTATTATGCTCTGGTGCTGTTGTTGCATCTCGTTCCGAGATAGGCCAAGTACAATGTTAATCTGCGTGTCAACATTAAACAGAGTTCTTTCACAATAAAAATTAAAATTTGTAATTTCTGCGTAACCTCCGTTATTACAGATTTGTACATAGCTCGACTTACTTAAATACTTCTCAGAAGTCACAACTTTGTGATTAGCCTTACAGGCAGCGGCTTGCAACTCGCATCTCGCATGTTGTACGTAACGAGATCCTGTTTTCAGCGTGTACTTGACGCGCAAATACGCCTCATTAGAAGTAAAAACACCATGTTGGTTTATTTATTTCGCTCCATCTTGACGATCGATGTTTAATAACATGATATGTAATATCCGCTTCGCTTGCTATCGTCCATGTTATGCTTTTATAAATGATTTAATATAAAGAGAGAAAATCCAATTTTTACATTACATTTTTTGTTAAGTCAGTACTTTTTTAGTTTTACGATATTCTTACGATATTTACGATATCTGTGAGAAATAGAGTTGCAAAGATAACATAAAGTTATTTTATGCGATGATACGAGTACATACGAGTACATACGAGTAATAATATCGAAGCTAAATTATTAGCTATCGATATTATTAGATTTCTAATAAAGAATACTAAGGTAGGAGTAAGTAATATTTATAATTCTCAATTTATACTAGTAATAGTTCCTCCAAAAATCGATCGCAGAATAACTTCAACAGAAATAGCTTATCATTATCACAATTCACACTGCTAAATTATGGGTTGTCCTCTTTAGTTTGCTTAACATGTAAACATGTTTGTTCGCATATGATTTATGAGAACGAGCAAATATAAGTTGGAGATACGGATTGAAACTAGTCTAGTTATATACTCGTAATTATTACAAAATAATTCGAGATTCTGACAGATCCATTGAGAAGCCACATGGGGATTGAATCCGGATTCCGGACTGATAACTAGAATATCAACTTTTTATGTACTACTTACTGCTGGGCACAGGTCTCTCCCCATAACCGGGGAAGGCCTGGAGCATACTCCACCGTGCTGCTCCAATGCGGATTGGCAGAAATTCGAGTTAGTGGCCAACCCGTGTCGGATGTTGTCAAAACGCCCAAAGGGCCTCCGATAAGGTTTAATGACTGTTATCTATCGATAACAACCGGGACCGACGGCTTAACGTGGCCTCCAAAGCACGGAATCACTGTTTAAGTATAAAAAATTATATACAATTCGAACGGTGACCGTCGCCAATCAGTGTGGTACCGGACGGACGGGCATGCAGCGCCGCGCATACCAGACGATGCGGTTCCGATACACATCAAATTAATCTAACGCGAGCCAAAGCCACAATCGCTTGGATCTCAATTAACATATTATGAATAAACGGTGCTGTTTCTTTAGTTGTCTTTAAAAATATGCTACTTTGAAAATATACTTTCTTAGTTTTCTTACTACTTTTAAAAGGAGAAGGAACTTAATAGTTTAAACCAAAGGTTGGTAACACCAATCCGCATTTGAGCAGCGTGGTGGAGTATACTCCAGGCCTTCCCCAGTTGTGGGGTGTTGTGTGAAACCTGTGCCCAGCAGTGAGACATAAAAAGGGTTAAAAGCAAGATAATACTTACAATATACTCGTAATATACACTTTTGCTTCACAAGATTTTTGTTTAAAGACGATTGTTTCTCGAGACAGATAACAAGCGCTCGTTATCTTGAGGCGTGTTAAGAGGTATTTCCCCGATTCTGGCGCAAGTGGCGAGCGGTGGCACGCGGGACAGGCTCGACTGTTTGAAGTTCCCAGGCGATAGCACTATCTCTCGCAAACACCTCCTTGTTTGAACCGCAGCCGACAACTATGGTGAGCCATCACCAACAACATTTTCCAACTCAAGCTTGAACTTTACAGGAAATACAACCTTAAATATATTGTGATTTAAACCTGATTTGGTTTGAAATATTTGTGGATCCATTGTTATATTTTAATGTATCACATACTACGATTACTTTTGTCGGACACGCGACGGTCTTATCTTCGGAAATTTTCAAGTGAACTCGCGCGTCACTTACTGTTTGTGGTGGAGTTTTGGCATGTGTCGATGTTAAAGGCTAGTAAATAATACATGGCTGATTGTGAGGTGCGAATGGTATAATAGAATTTTTAAATGTGTTATAGACCATAGTTAATCAAAAGTATCAGTTTCGAGGTTGTTAGTTTTTTGACCTGTTGTTGTCTGCAATACAATGTATATACACGTAATGAATAATTTTACAGTTAAAACTAGGACGTACCTACTAGGTAATGCAATGTTGCATTTAATATAAAATAAAGCTTGCACAAATGCAGTTATTAAAACGTAAACTCTCGTAACTAGTTAGCTGTTCCGCTAACCTCGTGGAAATTACAGAACCGGTAATTATTTTAGCCACATCCCACATTGAGTAAATTCTTTAATTTATTTTAAGCGATGCAGATGCAATACGCTCTCAAAGTAAATGTGAATTGAGCAGTTGTGCAAGTAGATATAATCATAACTCTAAACACAAGGACTTTATGTCCAACGACATTTACCTCGAGTCAACGACGCGTGACATCTGTAGATGATGAGGGGGGGGAGGGGGGATGTTAATAAAGTTACACGTATCGTTACCGTGGCGTGTTTTGAGGACTATGAGATTTCCAGTGGAACGCCTGGTTTCCTTCCTGCGCAGCGCCTTTAAAGGATCATCTCTATATATGTGAGGCTACTGAATGGCCATGTCGAGCTCCCTCGCTAAGCGGCCGCAAACCCGTAAGCCCCTAATTAGCCGCCTCTTACGGAATAGAAGCAGATACAGAGATAGAGAAGATGATTCTTAAATATCATAATTCAATTTGGTTATTGAACTTATTATACTGAAAAAGTTGAGATTTATTGTAAAGAAATTATTCAATTATTCTAAACCACAATTAATAGTCGTGTGCACTTGTTATTTATTTCATTTGCAATAAAAGTGACGGGAATTGAGAGCGTGTGTAATTGAAGTAGTTAAGCTGTTAACGAGCTTTCAGCTCATCTCGAGTTGGGAATACTACTGGTAGACAACTATTATCTACGTAAAACAACTAAACTTCCGTCTTAGGTCGTTGACTTTCTGTTGTTGGTATTTTCTGTCACAAAGTCAGTGTTAAGGCTTATCGCTAATAAGAATTATTAAATTAAAATTATTTGTTAAAATTTAAATTTAAATTTTTTTTTTTTTGTCATATACTTAAATATTAAAATAATGTAGTTAGTATTTAAACAATATTTGAAATTTTATAAAGCAAATTTTCGACATTACAATGTATTATTTCATTTACTTGTATAACATGTTCTTTTAAGTAATTTTTTTTACTATTATAAAACTAATATTATCAAGGATTGTAACCCCTTGAGAACATGCTAATTTTAATGTAACTAATATTTAGAAGCTCAATAGACACTTGGCAATAGATTTATCACTTGATAAGTCTGTTTTTGTGTTGATTAGCAAGTCAGAAATCGGCGGTAAGTAGAGATTATTTAATCAATTATAGTAAATGGTGTTTCTGTGGCATTAATGCAAGTGCAGTAAGTGTACAAGTATCAAGTAGCATCTGCAAGCGTAATAGGTCACAAGGCCGACCGCTAGCGCACGCGCCGTCTCAAGGACTGCAGTTTACCTGCACCTGCAACTGCACTTGCATACAGCATGCATTGTTTCTGCAACTGAGCTATTTGCGTCTCGGGAGGCCTATTCTCTATCTCCGTATATTAATTTTCTGATACGAGTACGTACGAAGGTTCTTTGAAACTACAGAATTCACCTACTCTTCTTTATCCTTTTATCAAATCTTTTGTCTCAATGCTTTACCTATGAGCTTTATCAAGCTAACCAAGTGCGTATTGACGGCTTAAACTTCTAAAGTATAGTTTAAAAGCGAACATAACAACCTTAAATTAGCTTTAATCCTTTGTAGGTACCTATTACTCTACGAACTTAATGTTTAGAGAGTAGACCCCACCGATAATAGTACACGTTATCACCTGGGCTATTTGCTACACTATAATCAATAAAGGATGCACATATTTAAACATTTTGCGCTAATATAAACATGTTTTTATGCTCAATTGTGAAACCGTATAAATTTTGTGCTTTATGCATCGTTTAAACAATGGAGCCCTTTAAATTGCTGACAAGTGAAGTGTTCACTACAATATATACATACAAGCTCAAATAAAATTGTTTTGTTTATTGTAACGTAGTGGCTTTATGTATTTATACTTATTTAAACAATACTTAAAAACAGTTAAATAAATTGGTTTATCTAATTCAGGCGCCCGTACGGTGGTTGACTGGGAGAAAAAGTCGAGGGGAGAAAAAACTCTCGACATACTTTCACAATCAAATGTTCAATCAATTTATTAGCAATGCAGTCATTGCAGCTTTAGCACTGAAATAAGGATACTTAAGTATAAGATGTTAATCACCCATCGTTTGTAAGGGGCTGGTACTCGTAGGTAGGACGAATTTAGTTGGGACGATTTGCAACACGAGGGGAGAGCAGTGCTTCCTAGCGACTGGTCTAAATGCGTCGACATCCGTGTCGCCGGCCATCGCTTTACTCTCTTTGCACCAACGGCGCCAGGACACGACACTTGAATGCAATGTGTAATGGGTTTAACCCGGGTTTAACTTAACAATAAGGATGCGGATACTATTCACAGCGAATGAAAAAAAATCTGTTTAAAACAAGAGAAAGAGAACAATAAACAATGTCTAAAAATTTGATTCGATTCACATTAATCATAGCAACAAACAAATTACACAGAAACATATTATGTTAATTACGTCAAAACAAATGAATCGGTCAATTGATTTGCTAATGTATGACGGCATATGTTTTAGTGTTGTGAATAAATAGTTCTTCGGTTCTGTAGTGTGCGTATTTGTAAAGGGTGAACTGTTAGGCAATTCCTGGCCAGAGTTGTTAGCGTGCCTCACGCCACAACCAAGCAAAGACTTGACATGGCGTGAGCAATTTGTCACTGACTGTCGGCGTTTCAGTAGTAAAAGGAGAATAACTAATACAATACTGAGGCCAATTTTAGAAAAGGGAGGACAGTATCAGTGCTACTAAAGTGGAGTAAATAAGTTTTAGGTGGTAGAACTTATACAGTTCGCCTAAGAACCACCACCACTGTCTCAATTTGTCGTTAAACAAGTCTTGAGTCAAGGCCATCCCAGTTTTCATGAGTAGCCACACTTGTAGATAAATATGACCTTTAGAAGAGTTCAGAAGAGTAGGACTTTTTTACTATTTAAGGTTAGACATGGATGTCCAAATCAGAATACGTAGGTAGCTGAAATGTATAAGCTTTGTTTGCGAATAAAATCTTTTCTAAATATTCTGATTCCTCTAAAGTTTATTTAATAAAATACATTAAAAAGAGATTAGTGACAAGATAGGAGGAAACTAGTTAGAATGCTATTACCGAGTTTGGTATGATTCTATTAACACACGACACGTACTTAATTCGTATAAAAAATCTTCTTTAATGGAGGTCCAGTCCAAATTTGTTATCTCTAACTATTTTTAATGTTGGACACATTTACTCCTACGCTGAACGGTCAGGATTTTAGGATTGTTGTAACTTATTAATAATAGTTAATAATTAATAGTGTGTTTGTTTGTTTTAATTTGAAATAGTTCTTACAGAACCAAAAGAAAAGTGGACAGGACGGCGAAAAGCAACAAAAGTAATAGTACTTTCTTTCTTCATGTTTTTTATTAAAATTTACGTAAAGAAAAAGGTAAGGTGTTCAGTCAAAGCAATAAGTTAATAACTGAAATCGATAATACTACGGTAGCTACTATTTTAATGATATTTTTTTTTATTTTTTTTTTAAATAAAAGTTTAATGATAAATTTAGTAATCAGATCAGCATAGTACCTATATTGGACAACCGCTTAAAAAAATTATTACTAATAATAATTCAACACCATTTAGACAAAGCCACGGCACTACTCTAGTCACAATAAAATAAATAAATGTATGTCGCTGTGATAGATCGCAGATCGCTATCGAGTTAGTTTATAACATAATTTATAGGATCGTAGTGGGCGGCGCATTAATAGCTCCAACAATAAAAGGGACGAACCATGATGTCTAAATTATATGAGCAGGCAGTAAACATCAATGTTCTTGTTAAAAACGCATATACTTTTATTGGCGACACGCGAATTGTTGCCTTTTTCTGGACTTCTTCTCAAAGAAAAAAAAAAAATTTATTTAAGTATTTTTTTCCCGTCAGTATTCTATTTTGCTGCTATCACCACCAGTAAAATGAAATCTTGGAATATTTTTAGTAGAAGCATTTTGTAAATTTATTATTCTAAGTACCTACTTACAGGGGCTCTTCCGTTTTTTTACAAGAATGAACTAATTTATATCAAGAAATTAAACCTCATACAATCCTAAGTAGTGATCGAACATCGAGTTAAGTTGTATCTCCATTAATCGCAGTCAAACATATGTAAAAGGGAATAAGTATGTTCCCATGCCTCCTACGCACCGAATTCATAATTACGGTACGCATCGCGGATAAGATACAAAGAGGACGGAGCGCAAGCGAAGAAGCCCTAGCTGTCGCCTTTAAATGAAACCGTAAGTCGATCGAAGCGGAAGTCGTGCTGTAGAAAGGGCGCTGAACAAGGGAGAGCGGTGAAGCGCGGGGCACCAGAAACTAACTACACCTTATTGCAAATTGAAAAAACGTATTAGAGCCTCTTCCTTGTATCTTCTCTATGGTACACACACACGAGTTACGAATGATAGGATTGCGCCAGCAGTTCAGCATTGTTCTCGTCTAAATCAGAGCTCGTCTCACGTGTGCACTCGGCCTATTGTCGCGCTCAGTTCACATACACTTACTAACATGCTCCCACGGACTCATTTGGTTATAAGTATAGTTGTTTAAGCGTTGTCCGACTGCGCGAAGACATTTCCTTGCTGTTTGTAGGGGCTATTATGCACTAGGAAGTTAGTTAACTGCATTTCATAATAAGAATTTTTTTTAAATCTTTAGATTATTAGTGGATTTGTAATCGGAAGTAAGGTTTTCAAAAAGTTCAGAATGTTTTTAATGTAATATTTAGAAGTTCAGCAATCTTGCTTGTAACCTTTTTTTACGGCCTATTGCAATCATTTTGCTCCATAACAGGGCGTTGTCTTGCGGGCTAAGTGTGCAGTTAATCAATGTACTCGTATACGAAATCATATTGCGCTTTTCGTAAACTATAAAAACTCATACTGGGGGCCCAAGGCGCGTAATCGATAAGACCAATAGTCATATTTAGTATTTCGATGGCTACTTCATATTTCCTTACGCACTCAGTATTTACACTCAGGATTAAGCGGAATAGTAAAATATGGTAAAATGCTTAGAAAGCGTGACGAACAGAGTTAATTACTCATGTAGGAAGATAATTACGTTAAAAGCATTATCATTCCTATTATAACTTTAGGCGTAATTGTTTGGGTAACAATATGCATTATAAAATTTCGTAATAATTAACTACGAGTTGCAGCGGATGAACCGCTAACAGAAAAGATTGGCCAACAATTTAATGTCCTAAACGTTGTGTATTGATTATTATATTAAATATAAATGCCTCGTGAAATTAATATTTATAAGAAATAATGTGTCATAAGTAAGTATTCAGTACATATTAGAATATTAAATACATCCTTATAACAGCGCGGAACTCGTAAAAGGCTATCAAACTCGTACTTGACCTGTTTTTGTGGTCATTGCGCGCACGCGTTCAATATTATCCACTAAGGACTGGGGGTTTATTCTCCGCACACTCTGTGGTTTTGATCACAGATTCGTGCATTACTTCTCTCTTTCACTTACAGGCAATCGTTTTGCCCGCACTAGACGAAAAAAGATCGCAACTTCAACGGGGGGTTGCGTTAAGATCAGGTGACCTGACGCGTTTGCTACTCAGTTAGTTTATGAAGTTTGAAAGTAGACCTCCAGACTTGTAGTGAGGCAGGTGGACGGTGGACGATTGATATTCGACTCATCGCGCACTTATTACGGCTTTTTCACAATTTCCTGTTGCAACGTCGGAATGCCGAGGTTTTACCTCGCCGACGCAACAATGTGCTGAATTGTTGTTTACAGATTTACTTTGGTGTTATGAGGAATTTAAAACAAACATACATAGTCTATCAACTAAAAGGATTAGATACACCTACTTAATATAGTTATGTCCTTTAAGTTTTTCCAGTTATTAAGAACTGAAATAATTTACAAAGTAACTATACTATAAAATACAATTAATTAGAGACTTAATAATATGTTCCATTTTTTTCTTATTGACGAATATTAACGTAACATATAGGTATGTATTAAGGTATATAAGGTTACATAATGTTTGAATGTAAAAAAATATTTAAAATAAAATATCCATAAATCGAACGATTGATTTTGGTCGACATTTCTCGTAATTAGCAACATAATGAATTTTCTCTTTGCGATCAACGTGTGGGTGCTAAGATTCTGCAATACTCTTTAATAAATAAACGATGTCATACAACGGTAAAGCACTAGAAACATGATAATTATAATCGCATCGAACCATTGTAGCGTTATGTATTTACTTTCTACGGAGAGCGAACTCCCACGATTTCCTCAATCGGAAGCTTTCTCCGTTAGATAAGAACGAATTAACAATAATGGCGCATTAACTTAGGAAAATTCACAAGAGTTTGTGGTTTTTACTGATATGTATTTTATGATGAAATAGAAAACTTAAAGTACAGACAACCGTGAACTTTGACAAACACGTTTCAACGTTTATGAACGTGTTCATCCAACCAGCTAAATTATATTTTGAGAGCTCAACTTCATTAATTATATTACAGATAAGTAATGTCTACCCGCATACATAGATGTCAGCTTATCCAAATATTTATGTGACCTGCATACCCTAATTACAGTCAACAGTGTTAGTAATTTTACATAGAAACTGACGCATTACTGTAGCTATGTATTTGTTTCTTTTTTTTATAAATTTACAATGAAATATATAATGAAGAAAAAAAGTTTTTATAAACTACTTATTTTATTAATTTAAATGTAAGAAGAAGATAAATAATAAATGAAGAAGTAACACTACTGCATACCTATCTGGTAAGTCTATCACAAAATTCAAATACCTTTTGTGTCGGCTATACTAACCCGTAAAACAGTAGGTAGCGCACAATCAAACGTTCAGCGATTATGATCGAGATAATGAAATGAAGCATATTTTAGCCGCAAACATTACATACTTAGTATCGACCCACTCGGTCTAAGCAACTTGAGGCATTGACCGCCCGCCCTCACGCGTTCGTAACTCACACTCATATCTTGGCCATGGAAATATGGGCCTCACTCAATAATACAATTTCCGAACATGCAAACTGTTATTTAGGGCTATTATACGCTGAATTTGTATTTATTTGCGGAAATTTCAGTTCGTAATGACGATGGTTTTACGTTAACGTACACTGTGGCGATGTTTCGATTATATCAATGAAGTCAACCAAAGACCAATAAATAATAATGTATTTCAAATTTTTTGTCAACACTTCCATTTACACATAAGATAAATTGAGCAACGAATAATATTTATGAGATTTGAAATTAATATCCCCCTAAATTTGCTATCTGCGTTGGCCATCGATACTCTAAACTTGTAAGAGATAGATAACTTACACTTTCAATTATTTACGAGTAAAATGTAATAAGAAAACGTAACAAATATAATTTGAAGTAAAACAAAGAAAAAACACAATCAAAATGTCGATATAAATATACTAATGAACTCAGCAAATACTAAATTTAATGTTGCGTTAACGTAACAGCAACGTATACTAAATTATAATACGAAATTTCCACTGCAAATCAAATACGAACATTTTGCTACAATAGCACTGTTACTCATGATAACGACTTTACTTGCATAAACCAATATTTGCCGTGTATCAGTGATAGTGAAGTTGTGACAATTGCAGAACACAAACAGGTTCCCCTACGTCTGCCGATGGTGCCACAGCGGCCCGTCGTATCGGATTGCCATAAATTCGGAAGGAGAGGTCGCAAGGGCGGTAACCACGTCTCGCCTTCCGCCCTTGACAGGCTTCAAGATTTACTAGAGTTACTTACGCATGAGGATGGAAACATGACTAAGTAAATAATATAGATCTGTAGTGTGTGTACGAGAATATTATTTTGGCGAACCTTGTTTTGTTTATTATAACAAAAAACTATAGTTTGCGATTGTTTGTTTTTTGAACTCAATATTGCTGTACTCAATACCTGCTGAATTCTAATTAAAGTTCAATGAAAGTATCTAATGTAATGGTAGTGCTGCAGTTTTTAACGTAAGCGTAGGTACCTATGTTTTAGCTCGTTTCGAAGAAATATTAATAAAATTTATATTAATCTTATTAC
This sequence comes from Noctuana stator, assembly GCA_018231225.1. NCBI lineage: Eukaryota > Metazoa > Arthropoda > Insecta > Lepidoptera > Hesperiidae > Noctuana > Noctuana stator. Next base: position 18,508 of record DWQK01000661.1, read on the forward strand.
AAAGTATGTTGTTTACTCTAAGCTATTACTTTGAACGTCAATTTATACATAAATAGTTTTTATCAGTGTACCTTGTGGTTCAGCGCGTATAATTTATTCATTACTGACGTCAAAATGCAAACTAACGATTTAACACATTTCCCCTTTCATTTTCCTTAAGCCTGTCACGCATATTGACATTTAATAACGTCTTGCAAAAAATTCTTGCAAAAAAATCGCTGAGAAAAATTCTTTTTAAAATTTGAAATATTAGTCTTTTAGCCTATTAGTGTTATAATTAGTTTAGATATATAAATTATCAAAATTTTCTCTTTCTCTATAGTTTATATTAGCCTTCTCTGCTGATCAAATTTGCAAATATTATTTAAAGCCTTTCTAATGCATTGCAAACATATCTTATTTTATTTCTGTATAAGACAATATTTGAAACTTAATACATATTGTGTCTGTACAATCAATCAAGTGCCGGAAGAAAGGTCGATTACATTGTACGAGAAAAATCATCGAGATCATATTCATAAAGTGTAAAGTGATCTCGTTTAAATATCAAATCGCCGACATTTGCTGAGGTTTAGACGCTTACTTTAATGTGTGAATTTAATTTGTAAATTTAATAATATACTAGCTGTGCCCCGCGGTTTCACTCGCGTTAAAAAATGTTCCCAACATTTCTCTTCAGCGCTCTGCTCCTATTGATTGTAGCGTGATGAAAAGTATACTATAACCAGTTCAGGAGTATGAAAAATAATTGTACCAA